>JAODLM010000383.1:0-174065 GCA_036937905.1 Salvia rosmarinus
ATATATATATATATCATCAAGTCACTATTCCAATCTTCCTTAATAAGCTATTGATTTTCTAGAATATTCTAAGCTTATTACCTAAGCTTTTTAATAGTTTATCTTAGAAGCTTGCCCTTAGCTTATTTCATAAGCTTGTCTTAGCTTATCTCATAAGCTTTGATTGTCATTTGGGGCTATTACAACGTATTAGTGCTAGGCCCAATTATGAGGGACGCTATGTCCTCTTTCGAAAATATATATATACTTTTGAAATTAACAACTCAAAATAAATCAATAGAAATATAGAAATTGCTAGTGAGTTGAAATTTTCATAAATCTTTCTTTCTAAAATAAACATCATATTTTGACTATTCAAAATATTTTGGTCTCAAAAACCATTTTAGGCAATTTGCTCTTGATCGGGTTTAGCAAACAAAGATATCAAAAAGGCGAAGACTCTGAAATTCTATGACTCTTGGATCAAGACATCTATGAACACATATCTTATCATATCAAGACTCTTGAAATCTAGATCTTCTCATGCTAATAAAGACTTTAGAATCTTTTCTAAGATTCTATCTCGAATCTATCTCATATTCTATCTGCTCGACTCAAAACTTAACATAAAAGCTTTTAACTTAAACAACTCTTTCTTAAGTATGCAATGCCCTTCTTATAAAGCTCTTAATCAAGAGCTAATCTTTGCTACAGGAATGCGAGGTATTACAGATATGTCTACAGTTAGCTCATAGGTTTGTGAGATATCCCAAGGGTATTGTTGAGAATATATTAGTAAAGATGGGTGGGTTGATACTTCCCGTTGATTTCGTTATTTTGGATATGGGTGATGTTAGGGAAGATGGGGAGGAACACACACTGTTATTGGGGAGGCCATTCATGGACACAACCAACACACTTATAGACGTTAAGAGTAGCACATTGAAAATGACTGTACTTGGTGAATCTGTGTCTTTCTCTGTACGTGATAGTGTGATTTTCCTTCTGCTAATTTAATTGATGATCATGCTTCCATAGATACTATTGATCCCTTGGCCGAGAATGTGTTGTTGCAGGATGAGAATGCGCGTATTGACAAGGATAAAGTGAAACGAATTCACGATCGGCGGATAGTTCGCAAGGATTTAAACCCGGGAATGAAAGTTTTACTTCTACAGTCTCATGTTAAAATGTTCCCCGAAAAGCTCAATTACTGTGACGACCCGACTTCCCAAGGAAGTACGGATCATATGGATCGTCACCGGTATGATAAAGCAACGGATATAAACATAGGTAATCAATACAATTAACCATTTAACTACTCAATAAGCATAGACTAAAAAGGGATAAGCTATTCAATACCAACTCAAGTCACAGAATGACTCGTCAAAAGGTTCAAGGTTCAAATATAACCCAATCAGGGCACAATTCAAGGAACGAGGTACGACCTCAAGTTCAATACGATATGAAAACAGTTATAAACAAGACATCAAAATTATATCAGAGTTAGGCAGCAATAAACGTGTGGACATGCATATGACGATGCATGCCCAAGGTTCTAGAACTCCCTTCTAATTAAGCAACAAAACAACTGCTACTCTGCACCACCTCGCACCCATCATCAATCCTCGCTCAACCTGCACATCAAAAACGAGATGCAGGGCTAAGTACAAAAGTACTCAGTGGACTCATTGCCGAAAACATTTTCTTTGTCAAAATTTATTAACTGCCCACAATAGCACATGAGGATTTTAGTTAAAAGACTCATGCCTATCAAATATTTTATCATTTTTCCAAAAGCGTCCGGTCGGACTATTTCATCCACGTTGCTCCATATCTGATCATTCATTCGCACACTATGGAGGTGGCCACCTACACATAGTCATCGTGACCGGTCGAGGTAGCTAACCTTAACACACAGTCACACGTGTACACAATCCGAGTTAGTCCTTAACTAAGTTGGACTCGATCGTTACCCTTTTTTAACGTTGGTGGACCAACACATTCACATACCACATTGGATATACAAATTTCAGATAGGATAACAACAAAACATAAACATTTGGCAGTCAATAACATTTCATGTGATAATATTTCATAAAGCTTTGTAAAACATGCTTTGAGATATGCATAACATTTTCGTTTCAAGAAAGCCCACCTGCTAATCCAAAGCTAGTAAGTCTAAATGAGCAAGGTGTGGTTGTTCTTCCTCGCCGACTACGTACGATCAAACCCTTCATAAGAAAATAGCATTTCTTAGATTCTTTCTATCGATCGAAGGTTGTTTACAAATTACGACTTAAAGTTCCCAATTAGGGTTTCTTTTTGATTTCATGTGATTATTTTAAGATAATTTCTATTATCTTACATTAACAATTCCCAAGCTATATTACTTCATCATTCATAGGTGAACTTCAATTATGAATCACATACTCCGAGTCCATCCTCGACTCTTAACTTTAGTGTTATTCTAAACGTTATTACGTTATAGATTATCGGTAATCAAATTATGATTGGTATATTAGGATATTCTCAAGCCACTAACAAGACTTAACAATTATAGTTACGTCCTAGTAGGTTATGCTTGCCGACTTGTCGTATTAGCATGACAAATAAAAGAGGAGTATTGACTTATGATTCAAGTGAGCACATGCTATCATGTAAGTAAGTACTTAAGAATAAATGAAGTGCTTCGGGAATATTAACTCAACTTTTGAGACATAAGGATCAACATCTTATGTTCGAATCTTTGCTTACACATTACGACATTGTTTGTTTCTGTTAACTCGTCGGAGATTATATAAGTCGTATAATCGTTATTCGTTATCGAGTTGTTTTAACGCTCAATCTAATATCATATTGGGTTGTCGTTATTGAGTATCAACGTTGTAGCTCGGCTTTTGGTTTTTCTAACTTAGGAACTCACGTTTGAGTATCCTTTTAATAGTAGCAAACCCTAATTTATGTCTAACTTCGATTCTCGTTGATTCCTTCTTAAGTTATCGAAATTGTTCGATTTCTTGTGGATTCTCATACATATAGTATTATGTTGTTTACGTTTGGGGTTTTGGTTTGTCGGTACAACATAAACATAAACAATCAACACGAATCAATACCATACACAACATAAATTATACTAAAGCATTAGAAAACCCTAATTTCTAACATAATGCGAAACTATTGTGTATGTGTGTATAAGTGTTCCATTCATTCATCACAATCACAACCATTCATTCCAAGCTTATAGCTTAACTAACATAGTACCATTTAACATAGAATTAAACCATACTTAGCCATTTTGTTACGTTTTCGATAATTAGTAACAATTAGCATATGTATCCAATAATTTCTAATAAAATCATGTTATACTCCTATCATACTATAGAATTTAATTACCAACCCAATATCATCATATAAAACTTCAAACCATAGTTTAAAAAGCATTTAATTTTCGGCAATTATGATTTAAGGAGTTTTGGTGTTCAATAAATTCCACAAAAATTATATCATGCTTATACCATATACTAAACATGAAATATAATTTCATATCATGCATTAAAATTTAAACCCATGCTTTTCACCCTTATTTATTGTAATACCCCAAATTTCTAGGCTTAAAAATTTCGAAAATAAAGAAGGAACAGTACAATAGGAACGAGTATGAAAGTGAACGTCGGTAATTGTCGATTTTGAATAAGTCGAAATTTCTCTTGAAAATTTGAACAAAATAATTTTTAAATATGTTTTTAAGCATATTTAGGATAGTATTTACACTAAGGAAGAAAAAGAAATATTTTTCCTTATTTATTTGTTATTTTCGAAAATATGGTGAATAAGTGGTTAATTTGTGATTCAATATGTGATCACTTAATTTTATGTGATGAGTTGTCATGTTTATCTTATAGTATATGATAAGATAGTTATCTTAAACACCTAAGCATGAGGTGGATGTGATAGGGTTTGATAATGACTCTTAAGAGATAAGATAAGGTTGAAAATGACATTTTAAAGATAAGTATAAACTAAGATATTTTATTTAAGAGATAAGATAAGGTCATGTTTATCTCTTAGAAGGGTGTAGTAATGTGATAAACATCATAAAAGATAAAATCTTGTCCTTAGTGTATGGAATTTTTGAAATTAGCTTATGATTTTATGTGTGATTTTCGAAAATCACAATTAATGTGATAATTATATTAAATAATTTATTTAATTATATAATTGATAAATATCATGATTCTAGATCAATCTTATCTCCTAGAAATTATAAAAATTTCGAAATTAAGGAAATATGGTAAGAATGGAATTTTATGAAATTTAATTCCTAGAAACCCTAATTTTCGAAAAAATTGGGGAAAATGCATAGAAATGTTCCAAAAATTTATTTAATGATATAATATCATTATATTAATATAATTACTCATGAAAATAATATTTTTATGAAAATCATAGTTTGATAATTTATATGTAATTTCAAATTATTTGCCGATAACTTTACATTAGTACATAGAAATGACCTTAAATAATTTTCCTATGATTTATTTCATCATCTAAGATTATTATTATATCATGTAACTATTAATTGGAGAAAAATAAAATATTTGGCATATTATTATTATTATGGCCGAAAATACTAGAGGATAAGGTATGACTTGTAATTCTTATCTTTACACCTAGATATGAGATAAATATGATAAGATTCTCTTATACAACTTGCATGGTTCAAAAATTAAGGAGATAAGATGAGTTGTAATTTTGACCTTACCTTAAGATATTTTATAAAGTAATGATTATAATCATCCCATAATTCCTATAAATAGGAGGTTACCTCCGAGGAAATAGAGAGAAAATAGAGAAAAAATGAGGGTGTTCTTGAGGCGTTCTTCGATCGTAGATAGAATAACGTCGCCGACGTCGATCGAATCCGATCAAAGGGTTAGATTTCACGAGCTCAGTATATCGTTAGAATTTATGTTACGAGCTTAGTTTATACATGTGATTTTCAAAATTATGTGACTTATGCTAATATGTTTAGATATTATATTTATATGATGTTATTAAGCATATGGTATAATTATATCACAAAATCAAGCATGATATCAAATTTTATATGTGGACCAAAAACTTGAAGGTGTAATATGTTGATAATTATGATTTTAATTGATGATTGTGTAATACCCCGCAGATTTAAATGCTAATTATGGTATTTAAAAAACCCGTAAACTAGAGTTTAGCCGAGTTATTCAATCACTAAGATATCGAATAATGATTTCGATTGTTTGAAGGAATGAATTCTATTTTATATTCACCGAGAATTGTGAATTAAGGAATAAAAGTATATGAAGTGTATCGGCAGTATTATTTTAACGTCGATCGCGTATCGATAGTTAAAATTCATGATATTTTCTAAAGCATTAAGCTTAGAATATAATTCCATTATCAATGGAATAATTTATTAAAGTAATGACGACCATTTCGAGATGAGTCGATAATGAACGTTTTGCAACGTTTTCAAACGTTAACGTTTTGAGATAAAGCAGCGTTTTAATCGATCAAGAAATTATAGGAATTAATTTCCTATGATTGGTATATGTAATTACAGTATGATTTAGCATTAAATCAATGCTAGATCATCAAGATTCGATAGTTACCAATTTTTCAAACGTTCGAAAACCCTAATTTTCGAACTCGATTTTTGTCGCATAAAATGATGCCATTAATTTATCCTATGATATTATTTATCATCTAAACTATATGTCATAACATATATCAATGTTTGGCATGGAAAATAAAATTTGGACCCTTTGGCATAGTGTAATAGCCGAGAGCTATATACACATATATACTAAGCACTTATTTGTTGATTTACCTATTACATGTATCTAAGTGACATTGGATTAATTAAAAAGCCTAATTAAACATTAAAATCAGATATATATATGTATATATACTTGTATAATTTCGTGCATGTGTGTGGGTGTATAGTACAAGAGTGTGTAAGTGTGCATGTAGGAGCAAATGTCATCCATGCTAGGCATGGGACAACACTTGTCACCCCTAAGCAACCACCCCACACATATCCCATGCCTCTCTCCCCCAAAATCTGATTGTAGCCGTCCCCCCCCCATCAGCTCCTCCATCCTCTCTTCTTCTCCTACACTATTTCTCTCTTGAGCTCAAGACTCATCTCCCTCGTCGGGCTTGTTCGACGCCGAGCTCACGGCCAAGTCAAGGTGGCCGAATGCCACCATTAGCATGAGATAGACGAAAGCTTTGTCACCTCTCTGCCCCTATCCAATTCACCTACAAAAGGTAGATATCTATATCTTCGATTCTTGAATCGATCAAATCTTGCATGTGTAGTGATGAGTCTTTGTTTAAATGTAATTGCATGTTAACTAAATGAGTAGATTCCTCACTTTTGAACATTGCATGTTTGTTTTGATGAACTTGGTTGTGGATTGGGGTGATAAATTCACCAAGATTTCGTGTGTTATGTGTGCGTATGAAGTGTTGATGAAAGGCTTGCAAGAAATCAAAGTATTAATGTTGAACTATAAGCTTATATGAAAAACTGGAAGTTGGCTGTACGAACAGTGAATTTACGAAATTATTAGACTAAGTTACAGTGGTCCGATGATTGTGAATTTTTAATATGTTGAAATTATATGTGTCTAGTATGCCTCTGTAAAATTTCAAGTCCATCCAACTTGATTTGATATTTTAATTGTATTTATCAAAAACACTGCACAAATCTGCGAAATCTCCGTGTTTATCACCCATAGTGCGTAGCTTTTGTTTTAAGTTTGGCTAATTATAAAACTATAAAATTTGGCAGAAACATAACTCAGCATGTCTAGAAGATTCCTGTAAATTTTCGGAATTTTCTAAAATCATTACTATTTATTCCAGATTTTACAAGCTAACTGCACAAAATTGTCACGGGAGTGATAGCTTGTGGTAAAATATTTTAGCTCCCAATCTATTGTGTATCATTGAGTGAGGCTTTTTCTGGATAAAACTAGACTTAAGTGGCTTTTCAATATGATTGGTTTCATTTCCAGATTCCTTATAATGAACTCACGGTGAATTTTTAAAGTTGACACATTTCAGTAAGCCTTTTTGGACAAACTGCCTTAGAAAATTTCTATGTTAATAGGCTGTTCGAGTATGACTTTTACGTGAGATGTTCAAGCCATTTGTAGTCCGATTTGGACTTGGGTTTCTTCATAAGAAATGTTCCTCACCATGTCTAGTTATGATCTGGAAAGTTTGATCCCAAACCAAGTTTTATAGGTATGCCTTTCATCGACCCAAAGTCACCTACTGGAAACTGTCCATTTCCAACTAGTCAACTTTGGACTTATATATTTCTCGATGAGTTAGATATTTTCCAGTATGGTCTTCATGACATATGTAGTACTTGTTACAAGGTTTCTAAATTGGTATCCTGCAGCCATTTTGGCATTGCGAGTCAAAAGTTACGAGCCTCGCAAAACCCCTCGTCGTTAAGCTAAAACTGAAAATTCTGAAAAATTTTCTAAGTATAGAAGTCAGTTTGAGTTGCCCACTTTGAGACCCTATATCTTCAGAACCACGACTCATTTGGATTTAATTCCTTCTTAGAACTTGTAGTACATGTTTAGAGGTTTCAGAATGTATCTTTGTGCGACCATACGTATTCTGAATCGAGAGTTATGGGTCGTCAAAGTACGTCACTTGGGTTGCTTCAAGCTGTTTTGCTGAAATTAAAACACTTGAAATTTGACTAAGTATTGGAAACCCTATGTGAAGTATGCCTTATGTGACTAACATGCTATTAATCGATGCATTCATTATGTTATGTCGCAAAGTGCGATAGAGCATTATAAGATGTACGAATTATGATAAAACATCATGATACGATATTTTCAAAGCATACCTTAACGTGAAATATTTGACTAGGTGCTATCACATGGTCAATTGAGTGTATATCATACCATGATATACACTAAAATAGAAATATGGGTTCTAAGACCCAATGGATTTTCCACTCCAAAACCTCAAGGCGAGAATAGATAGGCTAAAGCTAAGACTTACGATCAAGAAATGGGATTAAGGCGATCTGGTCCGGTGGGCTTTACTCTACTCAAAAATAAAATGCTTTTGAAATATTTATTTACGATGCTTATTTCAACTGTTGATAAAATGTTTACATGATTACCTGCCAAAAATGTTTATGTTTTGTGTATGTATCCTATCCATGAGATGTTATGAGATGTTATGAAATGTTATGAATGTTGTTGGGTTGCTCCCAACTTATGAATGAAATCGATATCGGATCCTATGCCGGAAGGACAATACCTGGCTAGGATTAACGTGTACACTAAGGTGACTGTGTGCTGTAAGGACAATTCACGGCCGGTCACGGCGTCGTAGAGGGAGGCCTCCTTCACGACGTTCGACTATGATGATATGATGAAATGATGTTAAGGGATATGGATCATACACACCAGAAAAATGCCTGGCCAGGCGATGATTTTTATGAACTGATAAAATGCTTTAGTAAGCACAAGGCATTTTCAACTAAAACCCTTGTGTCTTACCATGATGTGGCAGTGTAATCTTCAAATGATAAAATGTTTTTGGCATGAGTCCACTGAGTGCATTCTTGTACTCAGCCCTGCATGTTTGTTTTTAAATGTGCAGGTTGAGCAGATGATGGATGGAGCAGTGTTGAGCATTAGGACTGTTGTCGCTGAAAAGTTTATACCTTGATTGTACATCGTCATATGTACATATCACATGTCTTCCGCTGCAAGAACCTCAAATTATGTAATATAGTCCAAAAATATAAATGACATATGTATTATGCTTTTTATTAAAGAGAGTCTCCATGTTGTTCATTCATGTTTACAGTTATAGTCCCTGCTAATCCGTATTTAGGATTGTGGGGATGTGACAGAGTGGTATCAGAGCGGTTCGCTCTTGAACCCAAAATCTTCTTTAAGGATAAGTCTAGATTGAGTCATTAGACTTCTAGAGATCAGCTGACAATGCTCAACACTCCATCACATCAAGCTCAACCGAAATGAGGTAAATGACTCTTTTCCCAAAGTTTTGAAAATTAGCCTGGCCGGACGAATGTTTATGAAATGATTTTTTTTAAATAAAATGAAAAGTTTGAAGTGAAGGATTATTGAAATGATCTTTGAAAAGAAATGAAAGCTATGAGAACGGTTGAAAATGAATGATATGACAAATGACTTGTCAAGAAAGTTATGAAAAGAAGGAAAATATAAGAAAGATGATGACAATGATATGAAAAAGTTTGGCACGATATGCCAAAGATGAAATGTTTGAATTCCTGGAATTTAATAAGGGTTCATTATTATGAACAAAGTTATGATTATTCATGTTTTAAAATGATTGAGATTGGACATTGAATTGTCAAATATGATATGTTGAATTCTTTAAATTTAACGAAATACATGCGTACAAATGAGCTACGTATGAATATTTGAAGTTTTATTTCAAACCTCAAAGTTGATTACGATGATGAATATGCTAGCTCAACAGAACATAGATTTTTTTTTTTAGAAGCATGATCACTTTCTACGAAAGAACATAGAAGTAAGAATTTCCATCAATTACAAGAACAAGATTAGTGATGGATTTGAGAACTTCATTCCATCTTGAGTGAAGAAAAGTGAAAGATTTATACGAAATTGTTCGACCTCGACAAGTACGACCTCGGCTTCGACATCGGCATGTGCGACTGTCGACTTCGAAATCGGCATTTATAACACCGCCTTTGACATATCGACTGGGGTAGTTTGTCTGACCTCTGTGTCGGCAATATTCTGTACTACCTCGGCATCGGTAACGGCATACATGAACTTGGTGTCGGCATCGTTTATGACTTCGGCGCGAACGCGTGTAAATTTCCTTGCACTGCGCAGTGATTTTGTTTTGACTAGTTCTTGATCGTGTGAACTCCGATTTACGTATGGTTTTCGCCTACGTGCTCCTAGTGAACTGTACTTCATTTCTTATGAAGGACCAAATTCCTGATTCCTACTCCAGAATTCATGAGAATCAGTTGAAGTTAGTTCTACGATTTGAAAAGAGTAAGACTGTTATGGCAGGATACGAATCCTAGAATGTTACGAAGAAAGTAAGATCTTCAGTAATACAAGTAGAACCTTGACATACATGAGAACTTTGTTGATGACCTATTACGGGTATATAAGCTTTCAAATTATATCCATTACCCAATTTACGTCATTGAATTTAATTCTATGACCTAGTTCAATTGAGAAATCATTCGAGTTTCTCACTTCTTAAGAAAACTTCCAACTCAAAATTTACAAAGTGTCCTTTTGAACCCAAAGCCTTGTGTGATGAGAATATAATTGTGACGGTGCGCCAGCCCATATGACCAAAGAAATCTCGGTGAGTCGTCATTACGGTCTTGGACCCTAGAGCCCCATTTATTGATCGAGGAACATATCGATTCAATCATTGAAAAGATGTTATCTTGATGGATTAGACAGTACCTCCTGTAAGTAGTCGTGATAATTTCTTCTCGACTCTTGAAACCATCAAGTAAGATGAAAGTTGACTTACCTTGTCAACTAAGAGCGAATTAGTAAAGCGATAAATGTCGGGCATGAAATAGGTTGACTTATCTCAGTCACCTAAAAGTTTCAGACCAATGAAAGTGGGAGACATCAAGAAATTATGATGTAAAGAAAATCTCGATGAAATGAGATATTTTTCCTATGATACACACTGATGTGAGATACTCTTTAGCGTTGAATGCAAGAGTAAAAGGAAGTATATGATATCTGTGGGATATTAATTTCCCTTATTATGTCATGACGAGAGCAATTACAACTTATCTTTAAGATAGTTGGATGTCCTTGAAACCTCGTTAGTAGGTTGGACATGTTTAAAAAGAATGAAGATGCATACAAGATATTCTTTTCAAAGAATATATATAAGGAAATGATAGCGTCTCAGACAATAAATCTTTCGCCTTATACCTCAACCAATGAGATTATGTTTGAGCATAATCGATTCCGAGTAATTAAAACTTAGTTAAACAAAAGATAATGAGATTGAGGAATCATAATCCTCAAGATTGTGTGAACGACGAGGATAGCCCTAATATGTGAACTAAGTATGGAGGAAATAACTCGAGGCAAGACATGGAAATAAGATGCTTAGAATTAAGTTATGGTGTGCGAATGTACTACCCTACCAAGCCATATGACAATGATAACGGTTCTAGTCACGAAAGTGGGAACCAAGTATAACGAAAGTAAGATTACTCTCAGATACCATGCTCAAGAAAATGGACAAAAGTCAAAAATAGCAGAAGAAATTATGAGCTATACAATTAGATAGTCCATGATATGATATAAGCTTCAGAGATGTTATGACTTTGATAAGTAAGGTAATTCCTTGGAAGTAAAGAAACGGATTAAGAAACAGATTCATTGTTTTGAAATAAATCTTAATACCCTAAGTTATAATGACATAAAACGCTTGTCTTGTGTAACTTAATAGTTAACAGGCAGGATAGTTTATATAGATCTTGCAAAGGAAATACATTCAAGAGAACACAGGAAAAGATTCACATGGAAGGATCTTAAAGTGGACCTAATTGTAAATCTTACCCCCATATTTTTGTGACGATCAATAAAGTGGGGTATTAAGTATCTCTGACATGGAAATGAAGAAATCATTGAATGTCGGGAAAATGGTAAAGACATTTGACGTCAAAGCAAAAGTATAATACATCCCCAGTGGACAAAGGATCTTATCTTATGCGAAATTGCATGATGAATCAATAAAAAATTAAGAAGAAATGACGTATATCCAAAAGGGGATATTACAAATGATGGCACTAAATGCCAGTACAAGGATTTCTCTAGAAAGGAGTTTAAAGTAAGGACATATGAAATATATTCCTAAGATCGATAAAGTGATAAGGAATTAAATCATTCATACCGGATTAGGAATGAATGATAGTGATAGAAACATGACGATCTCTAAGATGAGACTTAGTTATGGAAATATATCAATATCAAAGGATAAGTTGATGTAAACCTAACCATGAATGCTATTAGTAAAAGTATAACGATACTAACACCGAGAAGTATAAAGTGAATGAGGCAATGAAGGCCATATGAGGAACATGATGTCCCAATGGAAAGGACAAGGACATATGAAATAGATATTTACTTGAATAAACGGAAAGACCGTTGACCAAAGCCTATACCTCACATCGAAAACAGAACAAACAGAACCAAAAGGCAGAATATATATGAGGAAAAATTTCTCAGAATAGCCATAAGATTTTGTTCAATTTAGGTGCTTCGCTTTTTGACATCGCACAAGTATACGTAGAAGCGATAGAACCCAACTCAGGTAAGCGAATCAAGAAATGAAAATCCCCTTACCCATACGAGAATTTTGACCATCGCAAATGTTGCTCAAGCTCAAAATTGAACCTAGAATCGCCTAAAGTGCTATCCAATCATTTGGATCATTATATCTATGTGGAACGTAGATATAATTTTAGAGACAAGAAGTTTCGGAAATGGCTGTCATTCATATGATTAGTGACCTGGGCCTAGCCTTTTAGTTAGAGGTTTTACACGACAGAATATCAGTACCCACTGTTCGCCTATGCGAATATCTTTAAGACAACATACGACTGAAGATGTAAAACGTAAAATGAGTATTAAGATAAGTGTCATGAGTCGTGTCACAAGTAGTCTACAGGTTATATACGCCTTAAGGTGTATAATTCATTAAGAGATCCTTCTTATTAAAAATTCCCTCCATTGCTTAATTTAAGTTGGACTCATCTAGAACTATATGTTTACAGATGGCAAGAAAAGGGTTCTAACGAGTAAAAAAAAAAAAAAAAAAAGTTAACCCCAAGGCCTACAAGGTCATAACTCACACGAGCATATCGGCTCTTTTAATATGAACTAGGAATGAATTTAGAACAGTCTTGGAGAAAATTTTTGCACCTCTGGATGAATACTCGTAACTATAGAGTGTCAAATGAGGATGGTACCCAACGACGTATCTGTCATTTACTAACAGATCGGCAGAATTTTGCAAAAGAAGTATCAAAAGAATAATTTCTCCATGAGAAAAATTCCAAAGTCTGGACAGACTTACCAGGATTTGTCAACAAGTTTAAGCATACATATAATGCGTGAGGAGCGATACCTCACGAGTACTTGTCACGAACCTCGGCAAGTTACACAACACGGCATAAAGGGTGGTTGTACCACGATGTTCCAAACGCCGTCCCACGTCCTGTGCCATCAATGGTACCAGAAAGAGACGAGAAGGGCAAAAGGACAAAATCTTATCGCCCTCGCGGATTAGGAGAATTACCGCTACCAACCCAACCATACTTTCTGATAAAAGTAACACCAACTTCTAGTATTGAAGAAGAAACAGGGAACAGCTTGACCCCTGGCTCTCTGAAAGAGAATAATCATTGAAATATGAAATAAAAAAGTACTTGGAGAAAGACAAGTTTCCAAGGGAGGAGTACGACTCTAACAAAGGTCACTCAAAGACATAGAATCTTAGGATCCTATAAGACTTATATGTAGATAATGGTTTATGATGAAAATGATGTGATTATAATATGTAAAATAAACGTAGTTTGGAAGAGTTTGAATATGGTGAAGAAGTGTCAAAGTTTTGAGTGTAAAAGAGCTAAGACGCCTTGTAATCAATCAGCTCGGTAGACCGACCCTCGTAAGTAATGTATGAAAAGTCCTCACTGAGGCATTATGATGTAATATTATATGGTCTTAAAGAATGATATCCGAAATACGGAAATGAATTGTTCTGAATAAAATATGGTTACTATGAGATAATAGTTAAGCCATTCGGACTAACCAATGCACCAGCCCTGTTTATGAACCTCAAAAATCGAGTGTTTCACACATACCTAGATAATTTTTATCTCAATCCTCATAGATGATGTTCTTATCTATTCAAAGGACGAGAAAGAACATAAAAAAATCGAAGGGCTGTCTTACGACTTTAAGAGCCGGGCAAAATTTTGCCAAGTACAGTTTTGTAAATTTTGGCTTAAAGAAATATTCCTCAGGCACATAGTATCTGTAGAAGAAAACAATGTAGATCTGACAAAGGACAAAGCAATTAAAGATGAAAGACGTCAATGACCTAAAATAAGATAGGAATTTTATAGATTGATTAACTACTATTAGAGATCCATTAAGAACTCTCTAAGGTAACAAGACCAATAAGATAGTTACCCCAAAATAGAGTCACAATTCTCACGGATTAATAAAAGTAAGGCTATGTATTAATATGAGATAAATAATAACTTATGTGTCACGATGACTTAGGCCACATGAGCAATTTTCCAACTCATGACTTGAAATAGTGCGAATCGATTTAAGAAAAGGATCGTCGAGAGACAAAGGATGGAGGAAAAGTTAGAAAAGATCCGAGAAAGGGTAAGAAATTTGGAGGATTTAAGAACTTCCGAGGCGTCGGACAACGCCTTATTGTCTCGAAGGAAGAATATGCGTTCAGACGACGCAAAACTTCAAAATGAAATAATGAGTGAGGCTCACGATACACCCTACACCGCCACCCGAGATAGTACTAAGGTGTACCAAGACACGAAAGAAAAGTTTTGGTGGGAAGGCATTAAGCGAGACATAGCTTCTTTCATAGAACTTTGTCTTGTTTGCGGCCAGATAAGCATTACACCAACGTCCATACGGAAAGTTCTGACCGTTGGAAATACCCAGTGGAAATGGGATGAAATAACGATGGACTTCGTTACGAACTTACCCAAATCAAAAGAGGAACACCGCTATATTGGTAATTGTTGATAGACTCACCAAGGTGCTCACTTCCTACCAATCCAAAGTACTTATGGATCGACAAGTTAGCCGGTTGTATGTAAAGGAGATTATACGACTTCACGGTGCCAAAATCTATTACCTCGATAGTGATGAGTATAAATACCAAAGTCGCGAGGACATCACTCCTATATCAATAAGTCAAGAACCCTTCACAATTCACAAAAGTTGAAGTTATTAAGTCGAGCAAAGAAACTTGGATACGAGGATAGAAAAGATGGCTCGAATCAGTAAAAGATTATAATTGTGATAAATAATCACCTAAGGAAGGTTAATGTAGAATTTAATGCCTAAGTTATAAAATTCAGTCTAAATTATGGTATGTCCTTATAGAAAAGGAAAACTCATCAGAAAAGTTAAGAAAACGAGAACAGAAATAGTCGGGAAATCAAGGACGAATGTAAGTAGTATTTCCACAACCAAGGTGAAATATGACTAAAAAGAGAGAATGAAGATGGGAATAGAATACGAATTAAGATAAGGAATGAAGAGCTGAAGGATTCTAAGGAGCACTGGACAGTGTTATATTGTCTAAGGAAGAGATATACATATATTTCCAAGCTATAATAAGCTTAGAAATGAAACCAAGAATGAATTTCATGATCATTCTCATACCGCCAACCAGGCATTATTAAGATGTATTATGATTTACGAGTAAAGTTAGATGGCAAGGAATGGAATGAGATGTAACCATGATTGTCGAGCAGTGTCTCGGTTGCCAACAAGTGAAGACATCGTATCAAATGCCTTATAAGAAGTTATGATCTCTAGAGATATACGAATGAAAATAGAATGATATAGAAATAGATCTTATGACATGATATTACCAAAGTCATAAAGAAGTTGCACTACTATATGGCTAGTAGTGGATTGACTCTCCAATTATGTTTTGTCTCTGCCTATTCAGATGACTCATAGATCCGATAAGTTAGCTCAGTCGTACATAAAGGAAATCGTATATTTACAAGGAGTACCAAAACCTATCAGTTCAGATAGAGACTTCAAGAGTACCCCTAGATTTGGAACTAACTCACAAAAGAAGTTAGATACGAGATTGAGCCTTAACATATATGCCCACTCATAGGCAGAAGGACAATCAAAAGGACAGTATGAATGTTTAAGGATACGATAGAACAAATGATAAACCAAGGTATTAGTGGGAACTTATTGTACCACTTATTAAGTTTATATACAACCGTAGCTGTCAAACAACGATTAATGTAGCCTTATGAGGCGTATTATGAAAAGAAGTATTGACCACCACTTTATTGTAACAAAGTAGGTGAGAAAAGGTATAAAGTCCTGACGTTGTAAATGAAACGATTAAGATATCTACCAACGAGGCAAGAAATAAGAAAAGCTTAGGACAGACAAAAGTCTTACGCTGGTACGCGTAAACCCGAACTGCATTCTTGAATGCGGAATTAAAGTTTCTTAAGATTTCTCCATCTAGAGGAATTATAAGTTTAGATACAAGAATGTTGAGATCACGTTTTATAGGACCTTACGAGCTCCTAGCAATGATAGACCTAGTAGCCTATAGCTTGGTACTTCCACCACATTTGGGGGAAAATACGAAATGTTTTTTTTCCACGTGTCGCAGTTAAGGAAATACAAAAATTGCCCAATTCACGAAAACCAACATGATGACATGACCTTTGACTCAGATGGGTTATGATGAAAATCTACGACTAATTTGATCGTACGATTCAACGATTAAAGAAGAAGGTTTGGGTCTTATAATGAAAGTCCAATGGAAGAACCATGGACGAAAGAAAAGCACATAGAAAGTTGTGATGTTATGATGTTAAGATACCCATACTTTATGAGGTATGCAAATTTGGGACGAAATTTCTTTTAAGGGAAGGATGTAATACCCATGATTTAAATGCTAATTATGGTATTTAAAAACCCGTAAACTAGAGTTTAGCCGAGTTATTCAATCACTAAGATATCGAATAATGATTTCGATTGTTTCTGAAGGAATGAATTCTATTTTATATTCACCGAGAATTGTGAATTAAGGAATAAAAGTATATGAAGTGTATCGGCAAGTATTATTTTAACGTCGATCGGCGTATCGATAGTTAAAATTCATGATATTTTCTAAAGCATTAAGCTTAGAATATAATTCCATTATCAATGGAATAATTTATTAAAGTAATGACGACCATTTCGAGATGAGTCGATAATGAGCGTTTTGCAGCGTTTTCAAGCGTTAACGTTTTGAGATGAAAGCAGCGTTTTAATCGATCAAGAAATTATAGGAATTAATTTCCTATGATTGGTATATGTAATTACAGTATGATTTAGCATTAAATCAATGCTAGATCATCAAGATTCGATAGTTACCAATTTTTCAAGCGTTCGAAAACCCTAATTTTCGAACTCGATTTTTAATCGCATAAAATGATGCCATTAATTTATCCTATGATATTATTTATCATCTAAACTATATGTCATAACATATATCAATGTTTGGCATGGAAAATAAAATTTGGACCCTTTGGCATAGTGTAATAGCCGAGAGCTATATACACATATATACTAAGCACTTATTTGTTGATTTACCTATTACATGTATCTAAGTGACATTGGATTAATTAAAAAGCCTAATTAAACATTAAAATCAGATATATATGTATATATACTTGTATAATTTCGTGCATGTGTGTGGGTGTATAGTACAAGAGTGTGTAAGTGTGCATGTAGGAGCAAATGTCATCCATGCTAGGCATGGGACAACACTTGTCACCCCTAAGCAACCACCCCACACATATCCCATGCCTCTCTCCCCCAAAATCTGATTGTAGCCGTCCCCCATCAGCTCCTCCATCCTCTCTTCTTCTCCTACACTATTTCTCTCTTGAGCTCAAGACTCATCTCCCTCGTCGGGCTTGTTCGCCGCCGAGCTCACTGACCAAGTCAAGGTGGCGAATGCCACCATTAGCATGAGATAGACGAAAGCTTTGTCACCTCTCTGCCCCTATCCAATTCACCTACAAAAGGTAGATATCTATATCTTCGATTCTTGAATCGATCAAATCTTGCATGTGTAGTGATGAGTCTTTGTTTAAATGTAATTGCATGTTAACTAAATGAGTAGATTCCTCACTTTTGAACATTGCATGTTTGTTTTGATGAACTTGGTTGTGGATTGGGGTGATAAATTCACCAAGATTTCGTGTGTTATGTGTGCGTATGAAGTGTTGATGAAAGGCTTGCAAGAAATCAAAGTATTAATGTTGAACTATAAGCTTATATGAAAAACTGGAAGTTGGCTGTACGAACAGTGAATTTACGAAATTATTAGACTAAGTTACAGTGGTCCGATGATTGTGAATTTTTAATATGTTGAAATTATATGTGTCTAGTATGCCTCTGTAAAATTTCAAGTCCATCCAACTTGATTTGATATTTTAATTGTATTTATCAAAAACACTGCACAAATCTGCGAAATCTCCGTGTTTATCACCCATAGTGCGTAGCTTTCGTTTTAAGTTTGGCTAATTATAAAACTATAAAATTTGGCAGAAACATAATTCAGCATGTCTAGAAGATTCCTGTAAATTTTCGGAATTTTCTAAAAATCATTACTATTTATTCCAGATTTTACAAGCTAACTGCACAAAATTGTCACGGGAGTGATAGCTTGTGGTAAAATATTTTTAGCTCCCAATCTATTGTGTATCATTGAGTGAGGCTTTTTCTGGATAAAACTAGACTTAAGTGGCTTTTCAATATGATTGGTTTCATTTCCAGATTCCTTATAATGAACTCACGGTGAATTTTTAAAGTTGACACATTTCAGTAAGCCTTTTTGGACAAACTGCCTTAGAAAATTTCTATGTTAATAGGCTGTTCGAGTATGACTTTTACGTGAGATGTTCAAGCCATTTGTAGTCCGATTTGGACTTGGGTTTCTTCATAAGAAATGTTCCTCACCATGTCTAGTTATGATCTGGAAAGTTTTATCCCAAACCAAGTTTTATAGGTATGCCTTTCATCGACCCAAAGTCACCTACTGGAAACTGTCCATTTTCAACTAGTCAACTTTGGACTTATATATTTCTCGATGAGTTAGATATTTTCCAGTATGGTCTTCATGACATATGTAGTACTTGTTACAAGGTTTCTAAATTGGTATCCTGCAGCCATTTTGGCATTGCGAGTCAAAAGTTACGAGCCTCGCAAAACCCCTCGTCGTTAAGCTAAAACTGAAAATTCTGAAAAATTTTCTAAGTATAGAAGTCAGTTTGAGTTGCCCACTTTGAGACCCTATATCTTCAGAACCACGACTCATTTGGATTTAATTCCTTCTTAGAACTTGTAGTACATGTTTAGAGGTTTCCAGAATGTATCTTTGTGCGACCATACGTATTCTGAATCGAGAGTTATGGGTCGTCAAAGTACGTCACTTGGGTTGCTTCAAGCTGTTTTTGCTGAAATTAAAACACTTGAAATTTGACTAAGTATTGGAAACCCCTATGTGAAGTATGCCTTATGTGACTAACATGCTATTAATCGATGCATTCATTATGTTATGTCGCAAAGTGCGATAGAGCATTATAAGATGTACAATTATGATAAAACATCATGATACGATATTTTCACGAAAGCATACCTTAACGTGAAATATTTGACTAGGTCTTATCACATGGTCAATTGAGTGTATATCATACCATGATATACACTAAAATAGAAATATGGGTTCTAAGACCCAATGGATTTTCAGCTCCAAAACCTCAAGGCCGAGAATAGATAGGCTAAAGCTAAGACTTACTGATCAAGAAATGGGATTAAGGCAATCTACGGTCGGTGGGCTTTACTCACTCAAAAATAAAATGCTTTTGAAATATTTATTTACGATGCTTATTTCAACTGTTGATAAAATGTTTACATGATTACACCGCAAAAATGTTTATGTTTTGTGTATGTATCCTATCCATGAGATGTTATGAGATGTTATGAAATGTTATGAATGTTGTTGGGTTGCTCCCAACTTATGAATGAAATCGATATCGGATCTATCTTGGGAAGGACAATACAGCTAGGATTAACGTGTACACTAAGGTATTGTGTCTTTGTAAGGACAATTCACGGCCGGTCACGGCGTCGTAGAGGGAGGCCTCCTTCACGACGTTCGACTATGATGATATGATGAAATGATGTTAAGGGATATGGATCATACACACCAGAAAAATGCCTGGCCAGGCGATGATTTTTATGAACTGATAAAATGCTTTAGTAAGCACAAGGCATTTTCAACTAAAACCCTTGTGTCTTACCATGATGTGGCAGTGTAATCTTCAAATGATAAAATGTTTTTGGCATGAGTCCACTGAGTGCATTCTTGTACTCAGCCCTGCATGTTTGTTTTTAAATGTGCGGGTTGAGCGGATGATGGATGGGCGGTGTTGAGCATTAGGAATGTTGTCATTGAAAAGTTTATACCTTGATTGTACATCGTCATATGTACATATCACATGTCTTCATTGCAAGAACCTCAAATTATGTAATATAGTCCAAAATATAAATGACATATGTATTATGCTTTTTATTAAAGAGAGTCTCCATGTTGTTCATTCATGTTTCGATTATAGTCCTGCTAATCCGTATTTAGGATTGTGGGGATGTGATGAGTGGTATCAGGCGGTTCGCTCTTGAACCCAAAATCTTCTTTAAGGATAAGTCTAGATTGAGTCATTAGACTTCTAGAGATCGGTGACAATGCTCAACACTCCTGAGAACTTCATTCCATCTTGAGTGAAGAAAAGTGAAAGATTTATCTGAAATTGTTCGACCTCGACAAGTGCGACCTCGGCTCGACATCGGCATGTGCGATTGTCGACTTCAAATCGGCATTTATAACACCGCCTTTGACATATCGTGGGGTAGTTTGTCGACCTCTGTGTCGGCAATATTCTGTACTACCTCGGCATCGGTGGCGGCATACATGAACTTGGTGTCGGCATCGTTTATGACTTGGCGCGAACGTGTAAATTTCCTTGCACTGCGCAGTGATTTTGTTTTGACTAGTTCTTGATCGTGTGAACTCCGATTTACGTATGGTTTTCGCCTACGTGCTCCTAGTGAACTGTACTTCATTTCTTATGAAGGACCAAATTCCTGATTCCTACTCCAAAATTCATGAGAATCAGTTGAAGTTAGTTCTACGATTTGAAAAGAGTAAGGCGTTATGGCGGGATCTGAATCCTAGAATGTTACGAAGAAAGTAAGATCTTGATGTACAAGTAGAACCTTGACATACATGAGAACTTTGTTGATGACCTATTACGGGTATATAAGCTTTCAAATTATATCCATTACCCAATTTACGTCATTGAATTTAATTTCATGACCTAGTTCCAATTGAGAAATCATTCGAGTTTCTCACTTCTTCCAAGAAAACTTCCAACTCAAAAATTTACAAAGTGTCCTTTTGAACCCAAAGCCTTGTGTGTGAGAATATAATTGTGGACGGTGCGCCAGCCCATATGACCAAAGAAATCTCGATGAGTCGTCATTTCGGTCTTGGACCTAGAGCCCCATTTATTGATCCGAGGAACATATCGATTCAATCATTGAAAAGATGTTATCTTGATGGATTAGACGGTACCTCCGTAAGTAGTCGTGATAATTTCTTCTCGACTCTTGAAACCATCAAGTAAGATGAAAGTTGACTTACCTTGTCGACTAAGGCGAATTAGTAAAGCGATAAATGTCGGGCATGAAATAGGTTGACTTATCTCATCACCTAAAAGTTTCGGACCCGATAAAGTGGGAGACATCAAGAAATTATGATGTAAAGAAAATCTCGATGAAATGAGATATTTTTCCTATGATACACACTGATGTGAGATACTCTTTAGCGTTGAATGCAAGAGTAAAAGGAAGTATATGATATCTGTGGGATATTAATTTCCCTTATTATGTCATGACGAGAGCAATTACAACTTATCTTTAAGATAGTTGGATGTCCTTGAAACCTCGTTAGTAGGTTGGACATGTTTAAAAAGAATGAAGATGCATACAAGATATTCTTTTCAAAGAATATATATAAGGAAATGATAGCGTCTCGAATAATAAATCTTTCGCTTTATACCTCAACCAATGAGATTATGTTTGAGCATAATCGATTCCGAGTAATTAAAACTTAGTTAAACAAAAGATAATGAGATTGAGGAATCATAATCCTCAAGATTGTGTGAACGACGAGGATAGCCCTAATATGTGAACTAAGTATGGAGGAAATAACTCCGAGGCCAAGACATGGAAATAAGATGCTTAGAATTAAGTTATGGTGTACGAATGTACTACCCTACCAAGCCATATGACAATGATAACGGTTCTAGTCCTGAAAGTGGGAACCGAAGTATAACGAAAGTAAGATTACTCTCAGATACCATGCTCAAGAAAATGGACAAAAGTCAAAAATAGCAGAAGAAATTATGAGCTATACAATTAGATAGTCCATGATATGATATAAGCTTCAGAGATGTTATGACTTTGATAAGTAAGGTAATTCCTTGGAAGTAAAGAAACGGATTAAGAAACAGATTCATTGTTTTGAAATAAATCTTAATACCCTAAGTTATAATGACATAAAACGCTTGTCTTGTGTAACTTAATAGTTAACAGGCAGGATAGTTTATATAGATCTTGCAAAGGAAATACATTCAAGAGAACACAGGAAAAGTGGGCTGCTATGCTTACCGTTTAGAAAAGTGGTTTTCACATCCATTTGCCAAACCTCGAGGTTTAAGTGAGCTGCTATGGCCAGAAGAATTCTGATGGACTTGAGCATTGCTACAGGCGAAAAGGTCTCATCGAAATCGATGCCCTCAATCTGAGTGTACCCTTTCACCACAAGCCTGGCTTTAAAAGCCGAAAGCTCTCCATCTGAATCTCTCTTCCTCTTGTATACCCAATTACTACCTATGGCTTCCTTGCCATCTGGTAGAGGTGTCTTTTCGTATACATCCATAGTTGTTATGGACTCAATTTCTAAGTCCATAGCGGTGTGCCATGATCTTGCATCAATGTCTTGTATAGCCTCCTTTGTATGTCCATGGGTCGATTATTGCACGCTTTCGTTTCACGGGACTAAATCCGAAGATTCAACCACGAACATAAATCGCTCGGGTTGACGAACAACCCTCCCACTACGATGAGGCGCTACTGGCACAATGGCAACGGTGGGTGCATTACTTGTGGTTCTCTATCTTGCACAACTTGCTGGATAGGAGCCACTTGTACGGCCGGTATGTCCAGTGAAACTCGACCCACTTCAATTTTTTGAAGTATCTGGTGTCGATCCCTCCTACTAGACACGACATCTCGTACCTTTGGCTTAATCGGTGGCGGAATACGATCATCTTCAAATTCTTGAAGAATGATTTCAACTTTGGATTTATGGTTTTTTCATATAATCCTCTTCTAGGAATCGGGCATTAGTGCTAATAATGACCTTCTGATCCTTATGACTATAGAAATAACCACCTTTCGTTCCTCTAGGATTGCCAATAAACAGTCTTGCTTCAGATCTAGACTCCAACTTATCGACCTTCTTGTTTCAAAGACATGTCTTTGGACTACCCCATATCCTTATGTGGTTTAAACTGAGCTTGCGCCCAAACCACAACTCGAGCAGGGTCTTTTCGGTGACTTGGATGGTACTAGATTTAGCAAGTATGCGTTGTTTCTAAGCGCATACCCCAAACGAAATAAGCGGCGTTGCATAACTCATCATTGATCTAACCATTTCTAAAAGAGTCATATTTTTCGCTCGACACACCATTTTGTTGTGGTGTGCCGGTGTGGTGGTGGGAGATAATCCCACACCGCACCAAATAATCCATAAACTCGTTAGTGAGGTATTTGCCACCGCGATCGCATCACAGATGACTTGATACTTTTACCAAGCTTCGCTCTCACTTCCGCCTTAAATTCTTTGAATTTCTCAAAGCATTCGAGTGCGGTGAAGCGGTATATGTATCCATACCTTGAGTGTCGTCGATGAAAGTGATAAAATACTCGTACCTCCACGAGCTTGTGTGGACATAGATCCACGCGGTCGAATGGACTAGTTCCAACACTTCTTTGGCTCTATAACCCTTCACTTTGAAGAGTCCGGTCGACATTTTCCTTCTATACAAGATTAAGTAGGCGGGAGCGAAGTAAGCGTGAGATCACCCAACGCCCATTCTTAGCCAGTCTTTGGATCCTATTTAAATTGATGTGACCTAATCTAAGATAACAGAGAATACGGTGTCATCATGCGAAGAAAACTCTCTTTTTAAGGTTTGATTGTAATACCCCGAATTTCTGGGTTTAAAAATTTTGAAAATAAAGAAGGAATAGTAAGATAGAAACGAAAATGAAAGTGAACGTCGGTAATTGTCGATTTTGAGTAAATCGAATTTTTTCATAAAAATTCGAATAAAATAATTTTTAAAATATGAATAAATATGTTTTTAAGTATATGTGGGATATTATTTACACTAAGGAAGAAAAAGAAATATTTTTCCTTATTTTACTTGTAATTCTCGAAAATTAAAGAATGGGTGATTAATTTGTGAATTAATATGTGATCACTTGATTTTATGTGATGAGTTGTCATGTTTATCTTAAAGTATATGATAAGATAATTATCTTGTATACCAAGCATGATTTTCAAAAAAATTAGGTGTATATGATATGGATTGGAAAATGACATTTTTGTGATAAGTATGCTATGATATTTTTATAAAATGATAAGATAAGGTTATGACTAAGCATAGATAATGTTTATCTCTTAGAAATGTGTAGAAATGAGATAAATATCATAGGAGATAATATTTTGGATATTAGCTTGCATAATTTCGAAAATAAGGTGTTATTTTATGTGATTTTCGAAAATGATGCATGATTTTATGTAATAATTTATTTAATTGCACAACCTTTAATAATTGATAAATATCATGATTTCTAGATCAATCTTATCTCCTAGAAATTGTATAAATTTCGAAATCTATGGAATAGGATAAGAATGGAATTTTGTGAAATTTAAATTCAAGAAAACCCTAGTTTCGAAAAATTGGGGAAATTGCTAAGAATTGTTCCAAAAATTAATTTTATGATAAAAGATCATTATATTTATGTAATTATTCATGAAAATAATATTAGTTATGAAAAGAATAAAAGTTTGATAATTTATCCTTAATTTTGAATTATTTACCGATAACTTTACTTAAGTACATAGAATTGATCTTAAATAATTTTCCTATGATTTAATTTATCATCTAAGACTTATATTATGTCACATAGCTATTAATTGGAAGAAATTAAAATATGTAGCATATATTATACATGTTGGCCGAAAATTTCAAAATATAGGTGTGAAAATGAGAAAATATTATACTCTTAATAATGATGTGTTATGATTATAATGATAAGATATTATTAAAGGATAAGATAAAGTATGTGTTCAAATTGAACAAGTAACTAAAAGCTTTTGTCTTGTAGTAGTTGAAATTTTTGAAAAATAATGTGAACAAGTGTGAACATATGAGAAAAATTCAAACTTTAGGATAAAGATAAGATATGATATTAATTAATTCTTGTAACTTAGCATAAGGTATGATAAAATATAATTTTGTTCCTTGATTAATCATAGTGACCGAAAATTAGTATTAGAGTGTGAAAATAGGATAATTTTCATATCTTTGAATATTAAACTATATAATTATGATGTAGAGATATTATTTATGATAAGATAAGGTGAATCATTAAATTTACAAGTGGATGTGTTAATTTAATGGAGGTGGCCGAAAATTTGGACTAAAATAGGTAAGAAACAATTTTGGAATTATTTGATAATGACATTTAAATTTTGATGAGGTTATAAATTAATTAAATAAACTATAGGATAAGATAATATTTTGTCTCATATGCAAGTGGAGGTGGCCGAAAATCTAGGTGATAAGGTATGATTTGTATTTTTGATTTTTATGCTAAGATATTTTATAAAATCATGATTAAACTACTTTATAACATCTATAAATAGGAGGCCACCCCTACCATACCATATGAACGAAATTAAGGAGAAAAATAAGAGAAAAATAGAGAGAAAAAGATAGGAAGTGTTCTCCAAAATTATAGTCGACCCTAGATAGAAAAATGTTGCCGAATCCGATCAAAAAGTTAGAAATCATACAAGCCCTTTTATACATGCAAAAATATTAGAAATTCATACATGAGTTGTTAAATGATATGCTTTTGAAAATTATGTGACATATGTGAAATTTTTGCTATATGTTTAGAGTTGTTTATTAAATATGTTTATATGACGTTTAGAAGCATGTATTATGAAATTAATACAAAGTTAAGCATGATATAAGATTTTATGTTATGACCGAAATTACATATGAATTATATGTTGATGAACATGAATTTTAATTATTGATTTGAGCATGAAATGATGATAGTTAATATTATTCAAGTATGTATGAATTAAATCATAAATTTTTGGAAAAATATGGAATATTATGAAATAACAATTTCGAAAATCATAGAACATGAAATATTAATGTACAAGTTGTATATGATGAATATTATGTCATATTATTGATATATGATAATAATAATATATTATGTGGATTAATTAAAATTTTCGAAAAATATTATTAATTTCAAAAAATGTGATTTGAAGAAAATATGATGTTTCATGATACGTGATATGTGGATCATATGATATGATACGTGAGAAGTTGAGACTTATGAGAATAAGACTGTGAATACGTACAATTTGAGTATATATACATAAGATGAGAAGTAAATTAGTACGTGACGAAGTTAGTTATGAAAATAAGATTCGTACGTTACGCCGAATGATTTGAACTAAGGAAAGATTGAACGGATAGTACGTTCGTTGGTTCGGATCGATGATTCTTGTGAAGCATAATGATATGCTAAAATCTCGTTTCTTACGTTGATAAGGTTTGACTCGAAGGAGAAAGGAAGCGGAAAAGTAAAACCCAGTGACATAAGAACTTTAAGTTCCCGAGGTGGGCTTTCTTATCAAAACCATTTACGAGCTTTCTTGGAAAATGATTTTCAAAAGTAATTATCATTATTACTTTCTTCTTTCTACGCAAAAGTTGAGATATCGATATTATCGCAAAAATGTTTTATGTTTTGTATATGTCCATTCGGGTTGCACGGGCTGACGGAAAATTATTACAATTCGGATCTAAGCTAGAGGTGAAGGGGAATCCTAGCTAGGGTTGTGTACACTTTAGTTTTCGAATCGCGGTTGTGATCAGTTTTTGAATCGTCGGTTGCGATCAGTCGTGCGTCCGGGTGAAGGGAGGCCTCCCTCGTGGCGTTATCCATAACCGACTTGGAATATACGTGATGAGAAAATGCACGGCGGCGATGTTTTGTGAAAGTAATGAAAATGTATTTTGTAAGCACAATTTATTTTTCAAATAAAACCCTTGTGTCTTCTTGTGATGAGGCGATCAATATTTCGTAAAGTAAAATGTTTTGGCGGTGTCCACTGAGTGCATCTTTGTACTCGACCGCATATTGTTTTAAATATGCGAGTTGGCGGAATGATGGAGCAGGCGGGAGTTGAGCGAATCTTTGTCAAAAGTATGAAGTATTTTGGTTCACCTTGCGAATGCATCTCCATATGCATATCTCACACGTTTTATTCAGCGCCAATCTCTTGAAATCTTTTATAGTTTTTACTATGTTAAGCGCTTGTTAAAGCTCTTGTTTTGGTAGAACCTTGAAACCATCTTATATATATATAAGCTATTTTGATCCATCATGATTCTCGTTCATGTTTAGAAACATCTATATTTCTTCATAGAGAAAATGAGTTGGAAACCTTATTCTTTCATAAATACTTAATCCAAACCCCAAGTCACGGTCCGGTAAGGATTTGCCAAACCGGTTGTGATGAGTGGTCTCGAGCGATTCGTTTGCTTTGAACCAAAAATATTCTTTCTATCCAAAGTCGGCTTCAATCACTAGACTTTTTATGGCGATCATCACGCTCAACGCTCTTGTTCATCACGCTCAACCAGCAAGGAAAAGCGAGTTATGATGTTTTCAAAAAGGAGAAAGGTATGGGTTTTAAAAGTTTTGAGAAGTTATGTTACAATTTTGAGAAAGTATGAGTGAAAAATGTTTTTTAAAGTGGACATGCGTTGAAAGAAAAAGTGAATAGCTTTGAATTCACTACTACAAAAATCAGTATAGACTACGCGTTATATGTGTAGTCTATGTGCGTTCGAGTGTAGAGAAAAGTGGTGTAGAGAAAATAGGGCGCATACACTCGCTTTTTATGCGTAGTCTATACCCACTATAGACCACGCCGCACAGAGACTACGCTTTTTACGCGTAGTCTATACCCAAACATCACACAAAATTTCGCATACATACACTCGACTACGGCGTAGTCTATACCACTATAGACTACGCTTTCTCACATAGACTACGCTTTTCTGCGTAGTCTATCGACTGCATCACACAAATTTCGCACATACACTACGTTTTTTGTCGTAGTCTATACCCACTATAAACTACGCTTTTCGCACATAGACCACGCTTTTGGCGTAGTCTATGCAAACAGAACTACAAAATTTCGCACATACACTCGTTTTTGTCGTAGTCTATACCCACTATAGACTACGCTTTTCACATAGACCACGCTTTTTACCGTAGTCTATACCCGACAGAACTACACAAAATTTCGCACATACACACGCTTTTTGTCGTAGTCTATACCCACTATAGGCTCGTTTTCGCACATAGACTACGCTTTTCACGCGTAGTCTATCCGACTGAATCACACAAAATTTCGCACATACCACGCTTTACGGCGTAGTCTATATGTATTAACTACGGTTTTGAGTTTATTTACTACGGTTTAATTCCAAATTTACTACGCTTTTCTATTACAACCGTAGTCATTTAATAACAACTACGGTTTTCAATTTCAACCGTAGTTAATTTCTTTATTTAAACTTTGTACAATTAATAACGCACAAGCAAATGAGATTAAAATATACTTGCGACTACGTCAAAAATCACTATTCAAAATATACAATCTGTTTTCATTACATACAAAATCACTATACAAAATATACAATATGTTTTCATTCTGACTACAAAATCACTATACAAAATACTATGCACATCACATAACAAAACAATAAGGCCGTATCCCATATCACGAGACAAAATAATTCAAAAGATCGATAACTTACAACTAAAACATCACAAGACTATATGTGAAGAAGCATGAAATTAAGCCATTCAGCGCAAACTTCATCAATGTCCTCTTGAGAGTAAGACCGATTTTGAAACTATTAACAATTCAAAATAGAATATCGACACTCTTGTATGAAAAATGATTATATTAAAGAAATGAAATGTTTATCTTACATGTGAGCGTAAGAAATGGAACCACTCTTCATAACTTCTTCAATTATATCTTTCATGAAGCCTAGTACAAAGAACCCGCATTGCTTGGAACCACTAGAAAAACCCTTAAAGTTATATATTTAGATAATAGATTTAGTATTGTTTTTAGTTTTGGTTAAAGAATTATAGATTTATAGCTTCTCAAGAGAAAAACCCTTGGTAATCTTTGAAGTTCCCATTTTCACATACCTTGACTTAAACCAACAAAAAAAATACGGTTAGCTATAATAGCGGAGATATTTTCCCACCATCTCCATCTGGGCACTTTGAACAACCTGATGTTAGCGAAATTATTAGTTAATCACTTGCACATCTTACGGCTTGGTGATATATGTACAAGCGGGGTCAATATAGGTGAACATCCGAAGGTTCCGAGGCAGCTTGGGCGCGATAAGACCAAAGGTTCACAACCACAATATCTCGCAATTTAAACATTGACATTCAATAGAATAAAATGATACTCACTTTTCTCGAAGATAAATAAGCAGCAGGAAAGCTCAAGGAAGCAAAAAAGCGTTTTCTCTTATTTGATTGTGACAGTTACAAAACCATAAATACTTGGAAAGGAAGGAACTATTACATCCATTTGACCTTTACATCAACATATATATGGTAAACCTTAATAAAGGAACATCTCTATTTTGACTATTTACCATCTAGAGCATATGATAGACATAACTAAGCGCATAACAAGACACGCACCTCTCTTCGTCATCCAATCTGGTGACAAGTTGGTGGGATCATTAACTAATGATTCAATTGATTTATTACGGGCGCAAATCAAATTCAACTCATTTGAGCTTGGCATAACCAAATTGAAGTGATGCGTATGCTTACATGTATATTATGATACAAGACACACAGAGATGTCATTTACCTTTGATGAGTCGAGCCCCAAGCAATCAGCCAAACGTGACTTTTTTCTTTGCTAAATCTAACAGTAGATATCTTATATTGCCTAAATATTGCATATCTTATATTGCCTAAATCTAACAACAAATATCTTATATTGCCTAAATATTGCATATCTTATATATTTTCATCAACCTAATCCTTTGTATAAACTATATATTTTCTGGTCGCCATCCCGCAAAGTGAATAGGTTAATAAACATAACAACTCATGTCTATCTTCTCCACAAACAAGAGCCTTCCTAGCTTTATTTGTATCAACAAACAAGGTAGCCCAAATTGATATTTACAATTTACAAACTTAACGAAGAAGAAAAAGAATGTGAATTTTGAACTCTAGAAAAAGAAGAAAAACCAATACAAAGCGTTACTTAAAGAAAGAAAAAAAGAAAACTAACTCGTAACTCGTAAGCTTTTCTAAATCATCATTATCTAACAGCAGAAGCGATTGTATGGGCCCACTAGTTGAGACTATCTTTGATATCCATATCATTTATGCGCAATATTTGATGAAATATTTAGGCAATATAAGATATCAACGATACGAAAGAACAATCGTAGCATCCAATCTTGAAGGAAAGGTGGGGTAAAACTGCTGGGCTAGGTAATAGTCAATGTCAATATCTGATTTCCGTTGTCTTTTTGATTCATCGGGATGTCTTGCCCTGGGCGATTCAATCGAGGAAGTAGAACCGATTCCTACAAGTACACATCTGATGGGTTATTCTTTATATATATTTGAGAAAAGTTTAATTCTGATAGACATGTGTTACATCCGAGTATATGAAAGGAAAACAGATAAACCGCACCTTTGCTCACGACAAATGACATAAAGTATCTTGTATCTCAAAGAGAACAACGGTCACATAACCACTCTCTTCAATCTAAGTGCTACACGAGAACCACGAAGAGATACTTCACATGATGATCTTGAATGATTTAAATGAATTGTTATGCTTTCAACTTACTTCTACATGAGGTGACTTACGGAATCGGGATATGCTTGGTGGTTTGGTTAGTGTCTTCGTGATCACATATTTTTCGAGTGGTATTTGTCCATTCCTCATTTTCTCTTGTACTGGGTTTCATACAACCGGTAAGACTCAAGGCTTTCATATAAGCCCCAAGTATTTTTCTATAATAGAGCTCGGCGTCTAAAATCTTGATATTAGGTGATAACATACAAACAAGATCGGAAATACCTTCATGAGAGGCATGTATCACTTCAACAACATCCTCACGGGACACGAAAGCATTAGAAGCAGACATTCAAAGACAATGAAACAAGCGAATTGAGACTCATAGACCTAACTAACCTAGTAAGAGAATTTGCAAAAGCAAGCGACCCTTGAGATAATATTTGACGAGAGAGAAATCTCCTAATTCCTTAGATAGCAAACTCGATCACGCCTAACCATATCAAGACCTTCGCTCAATGACACTGTATAAGGAGCAATTGGATAATCTGACAGATGATGAGCACCCTAGATGAAAAAAACTAGAAAAGCGTATAGAAGGCTACCTTATATGACTTGCCATCCTTCAAATGCATTTTGACACCGCATATTTCTTCTTCTTGAGCAAAAGCATTCTTTTGTACAAGCCATCAAGATCAATCTCAAGACACCTATATTTCTTGTTAACCTATCAATCTGAGTTTATGCGATTCAGCGAGAGAGATAGATGAAAACCATCCAGATTAATCGAGTTCCTTGTTATTTCCTAATTGAGGTTTAAGTTTCGGAGATGAAGAGCATACAAAAGTAAAATCCGATGAACACTATTTATATGATTCGATTATACTACTAATCCATGGGTTTGGCTTCGCACGAATTTTCAAAAGCGACCATCAAGAATGTCTTCTATTTTAAATCATTGTCGTTGAATAAGTCTTGAAACACTCTTCCACCGATGAAGTAGTACTAAATTGACTCCCAGAAATACGGATTCAAAACACACCTCTGAATGACCTTCCTCGCTATCGATTTAGCTTTTCCAATATCATCAAGTCCACTATATATCATTATTGAATCGTGTCTCCATAAATAACACCTTAGATAAAACAAATATTAAGGAATTCGGTGTGCGGCGGTTTAAGAGACAACCCAATTACTAGAAAACAAGCAAACTTGTGCAAGTACTAACCTCTAAATTTAGAGTATTTTGGACAAGATCAACGATGCTCAGTAAAATCTCCTTCCCCGCAAAAGATACATAAGTTAGAAAATAGCATCTTCTCTCCAATCGGTTACCAATTAACAAACCTCTTACTTGTAAAGTTGTTAGATTACGCTGGGGTTTTGCATAGAATCTTGAGTTGGAGAATCCCGAGCACCCATACATCTTGTGGAACAATTAGTTGATAACAATGAATAACCGAAGCGATAGAGGCACAAAGAGAAATTAAGAAGAACTTCAAGAAAGTAAAGAAGAAAAACACATTTCTTTGTCGACTTTAGAGCTTGTTGTTGTATGTCGAGGAACACCGTTCAAGACCATGCGACATACCTCGATCTTATGTGAACGGGGTGGCGGAGGACTAGCGGGAGCTCTGCAATGCCATGAGCAAATTGTGATTGTCTCCATAAGGGCAAGCTCGATCATTGCCATTTGTTGCATATCTCGATCTTGAACATGCCCGATTGTACACTTGAGTTCGATTGGTTGCTCCTTCTTACCGCCTTTACATATACCTTTTCTTTGCATTGACATACAAGACTTTCCCACATCAATAGGAGGATGATGAATGGAAGATACTCGAAAGCGATCGATTTCGAGAAAAGATGGGATTACGATACTTCTTTTCGATCAATTAGACTAATTTGTTGAGAACAACAATTAGATTTTAGATAAAAAGCAATAAAGATATTTTAGGAAAGGCAAAAGGCCAACACAATCCATAATGCAGCCATATAATGAACATGATCATAAAACAAGAAAATTCTCGAGACCAAAACATCTAATATTCCTTTGCTATAAAATTGTGTAACAATTTCACAAACTCTGATTCGGTTATTAGGTAAATGACTAAGCGCCTCACAAATATCAACAAGAATGAATGTATACATAAATGCATTCAAGAGTACCACTTTTCTTCGCAAATCGATAGTAAACGAAAGCTAGCATAATCCAACATATGATGTATTATACCACAATAGTATAACTATATAAAGCAAAATAATTACCGTCCATTGATTTTGTTTGTTGCTTTGACAACTTCGCTACATTGCACGCCATTTGCCACCCAGCTCCTCCTGTGAGGTAGCCTTCCGAACGAATGAAATACTCTTGACAAGCCGAACCCGCTTTCTCCTAGTCCACTTTGACCGAATCCATCACACTAGTCGGGCTCGCTCCACCGCCTCATTCTCACTCATCCTCCTCTTCCACGCCCGTCTGCGCCTTTGTCCACTAAATTATTCAAATCGGGATCAGCATCCACGCGTTGAAGCGAGCGACGACGAGCAACAGATTGACGATTGTTTAAGTCGAGGTTGGCCATTTCGATTGACATTCTCCTGCCGTAGTGTCTGCGCACGCTTCACCACGTCATGGAGCACGGCGACACCGTCGGTGGCTGTTCATCAGTCTGGTTCGGTTCTTTGGAATTGGGGCAAGCACGGTGCTATGGCATTCTCGGCTCTCGGTGGAAGAGAATTAGAGGATCCGCCGTCGTTTAGGTAATCGAGGATCGGCGAATGCTTTGGCGGAAAATTGAGGAGTACATCGACGGTGCGAAATCGTATTCACCGTAGAAAGGAGGCGGAGGCAGGAATTTTCACGACTTGAGATTGAGATTTCTTGCTGCATAGTTCCTATCCACGGTGCATATGAATTACGTGGATGAGCTCTACGATGCAGTGATTTATAGCGCACACTAACCGAAAGCAAGACAAAAGACAAAGAACATGAGTAGTTCTTGAATATTACGAAATCGAGTTGTGTATTTAGAAATGCTGTTGGCATACATTTCTCCGATGAATAAGAGAAATTTCTTCGATAACCGAATTGAATCGTAGTGCGTTGATGAAAAGTGAAATTGATGGAGCAGTGCGTGAGTTCGATGGTTGAGGATTTTTTTTTTTTTTTTAAATTTATTCACATAGACTACGCTTTTAAAATAAAACACGACATAGACTACGCTTTTTAGCGTGGTTAATAGTTCGTATAGACTACGCATTTAAGTATAGCGTAGTCTATATTTCAAAAATTCGCACATAGACTACGCTTTTGATAAAAGCGTGAGTCTATACTATAGACTACGCTTTTACAAAAAGTGTAAGTCATAAGATAGAGAAAAGTGATATTTGTAGTAGTGATTGTGATAATTCATTGATGATAAGACAAACAAGTGGTTTATGCGAAGAAGTGTAAGTTCATACCGGTTGGTATGTGATCATTTTGTTATGATGAATTTGAAGAGAATAAAGCTTATAGGGGGTATATGAGTATTGATGATAGACATATAGAGTTATATGTCGATAAAGTATGTTTATGAAGCGAAGTTGAATTATGAAATTGTTTTGATTTTCAAAAGAGCGTAGATGAGCTCTAAGTTTCACAAAGAACTTAGATTGAGCGAGATCATGGAAATTCTCTTCTATGTATAACGTGGTGTTTGATGAAACACGAGAACTTGTGAACTTAGAGCGCTTTTAAGTTCGACTTGACGAACGATGAATTGGAATGCTACGTGAAGGAATGGAAGCTTCGATAAGCGAATGTCACTTGTGACATGGGCATAATATCTTCATTTGAAATTCTCATAGCGAATTTTGAATCGACCATTGCTTACATGAATTAATCTAAGAACAATATCTGAATTGGGGTATAGAATGTTAAGTGAGGAATAAGATAAGTATCTATGAAATGTTTATTGAAGTTATGTACTAAGTATTGTTTATAAGTAGCGATTGTCTTATTAAGAAATGAGAATGATGAAGCGACAAAATGCGAAATGGAAGTTTAAAGTTGAAAGTAGTTGAAAAGTTGTTTTAGGTTGTGAAAAGGAAAAGGATATGAGGAGGTTGACAATGATATGTCGAGAGTGAAATGTTTGAATTAGTGGAATTGATGAAATTTATTATTATGAACCGGTTATATTTAAACTTTAGCAATTTCAAGTTGTTTATGTCAATGAGTAGGTTATCCCAAAAGAGCGTGAGCTGTTTAAGACGCATTATCCTTTTATGAAAGAACATAGAAAGATAAACCATAAGAATTTTACTATGAAAATGGAGGATAGGAATTAGAACAAAAGCAAGGATGGAAATAAGAATAATACAAGTTGAAATGGAAATGATGGCTGCAAGAGTTGAATGATGATTTCAAAATGATGAATGTCATTATCGATAGTAACATGAGTATAGTCTTTCCTTTAGATGTTCACATAGCGGAACTCCGAGTTGACTATTAGAACTTAATAGAGGCGTGATCAAATTATTAGTTGGTTCTCAGAGAATAATATCCATAATAAAAGAATTCCGATGCGGTAGAATATAAAATATTTAAGTTAAGAGCTGTAGTTAGTAATGTGGATTTAAGTTTTGAGATGCATCATATTTTGAGAATCCTTACAATTTATGATAACCTATTACGAGTTATATGATGTTTGAATTTTATTCATTACCCAAGTTACGTCATGAGTTTAACTCTATGACTAGTTTCGATTGAGATATCACTTGATTTCTCACTTTTTCGCAAGAAGTTTACAATCGAAAAGTTTATAAAATGTCCTTTTGGAACCAAGCCTTCATGTGACTGAGAAGTATTTGTGACGGGTCTGGCCAGCCCATATGACCAAAGACATCTCAGTAGTCGTCATTCTAGTCTTCGGACCCTATATTCCAATTATTCGTTTCAAAGAACATATTGATTCAAATTTCAAAAGTTGTCTTCCTGAATTGTGAACCCTTACTCACTTATAAGTTGTCATGATACGTTTCCTCCAATCCTTGAAGCTAAGAAGTATGAAAATAGGTTGACTTATCTTGGCACCTAAGTTCTCAGATCAATAGAGTAATATGTTTATTGATTAGAGAGATACGTGAGTCGTGATGAAGGAATGTTCAGCACGAGGCAATTTCAAGATATAGAAGGAATGGCATCATCCCATTAGTCGATATGGAAACTTCAAAGGCTACTTTATTACGAGGTTGTACGTGAATGTTTTAGAACATAGTACGTAACGAGATGAAGGGATAAGAATCTTCTTCATCAAAGGCAGAAGATACGACGTTAGCATATGTTCGCTTAAACTTAGATTTGGACATAGGACTCACCGTCTATAAGAATCGATAGTTGAATAGAATCGACTAGAAAACATGAAGATATTAGATAAATGGATCGGAGATTTAGAAATAAGTCAATGCGAATAAAGTTAAGAACTTCGACGATTAAATGAGTCATAAGGTACCAGCGTTGGAATTGAGAATCTGATATGGAGAAGGAATCGAGAGCGTTGTGAGAATCGTAAATTTCGAGGATGAAATTTCTTTAAGGGGGTAGAATGTAATACCCCAATTTACGGGTTTAAAATGTAATATTAGAAGAAGCGAGCGATATTTACGATATTTTAAACTTAGTAAATTAGGGTTTAAATCGTGTATATTATTTTGGAAAGTCATTGAATATTGATTCGATTCAGTAACGAAGTAATGAATTCTTTTTTTTATATTCACTGAGAATTGTGAATTAAGGAATAGAATATTATGAGGTAGTTCGGCAGTATAATTTTAACGTCGATTACATATCGAACGTCATAATTTTATGAAATTTTCTAAGCAGCAAAGCTTAGAATTAAATTCCTATATTAATGAAATATTATTTATAAAGTAAGTACGAACTTACTACGACCATTTTGAGATGAGTCGATTATTAACGTTTTGAGACGTTTTGAGCGTCGGCGTCTGAGGCGTTTTGAAAATGGGTTTAATGATCGGAAATTATATTATTTAATTTCCTATGATTATTTTATATAATTAGAGTATTATTAAGCATTAAAATCAATGCCCAAGCTATGAGAACTCGATAATTACAATTAGTAATTTTCGAAACCCTAATTTTGAAAACTAGGGTTTTCTCACATGAAATGATACCATTAAATTATCCTATGCTATAATTTATTATCTAAACCATATGTTATGACATATATACATATATATGTACGAAAATAACTTATATACCCTTATGGAATCAAGTAGGCGTGACTTACGTATATGGCGTAATTAGCCATTTTCTATGTATTTTACTATGTGATGTTTTAATAAATTAAATGACATGTATTTTATATCTATGATTTATACCTTGATTAATATATAGTATTATTGTACAACAAAAATAAAATCCCACCCTTTATCCAATATATGCGACGGCTACACGCCTCGTGTCTGGCATGAATCATTCTTTTTCAATACCCAATACCATGAGAGGCTTTTAGCTCTCACTAATCATCACTAATCCCACTACCTAAAATGCTGTAATTATTTTAAATATTTTGTGAGTGTGCCGTGTAGGGAGAATGAGAGATATAGGGAGGGAGACTCTTCTCATTCTCCACACTTCCCTCGGCACTCGTTTGAATCCTTGGAACACTCTCAAAACACCTCCTCTCTCTCCATTCTTTGCCAAACCGTGAGCTTCCATTCCCTACCTTGAAAATATTTTTCTTCTTCTTCTCTTTTTCCTACACAAAGCTTGATACCCCATACCTTGTTCTTTGATTCCATACCATTACAAAGGTAAGAATAGACCATGGGTTCGAGTTTTCCTCTTGTGTTTTCAAAAAAATTCGAGAGCTTGTTCTTAGAGTATGTTTATGTTCTAAATGTTCTTGTTTATGAGATATTGTGTATATATATGTTGGTGATTCTTGTTGATAAAAATAAGAAAATGTACATTAGGATTGATATATGATATTGCATGTGTATTATATGAAAGGATCTAGCGATATATATTATGTTTGAAGCATGGATCTTGTTTAAAAATTCATTTCGAAAATGATATGAGGTTTAGTTGATATTCGAAAGTTTTTAAAATTATTTTGAGGATGGATTATTGATCTATGATATGATATGAGTTCATAGTGATTTATTAGAATTTTAGAAAATCCATGCTATTAAATCGAAAAGAACCAGTGAGCTTAAAATTCATACCTTGGTGTATGATTTTATTTTGAACATCTGATGGTATATTCATGATTTAGGACCTTGATTATGTGTTCCATGAATTTAGTAGAATTTTGAGAAACAAATGCCTAATATTTTGAAAATACCGTGAGCTATTAAAATTTATACCTTGGTGTATGATTTTATTTTGAACATGCAATGGTATATTGATGATCTAGTACCTTGATTATGTGTTACATGATTTTGTTAGAATTTTTGAAATCGATTACCATTTTGAATCAAAAAGCCGAGCTCGAGCTCAAATATGGTGATGATTCAAATGGGTTTTGATGAATGTTATGATGTTATATTGTTATACTATAGTATATAAGCATAGTGTATAATTTTTGAAATTTTTGGAAACCAATTACTACCTTGAATAAAAAAAAACCGAGAGCATCCATGCTCCATAAGGTGATGATTCAAATGGTTTTGGTAGATGTTATGATGTTATATTGTTATACTATAATGTTTGAGCATGGTATAACTTTGTTCGAATTTTTACAAATGGTTTGGTATTTTATTTGAAAATACCGTGAGCTATGGAATAAAATTCTTTGATGAAGAAATGACCTATGATGGACTATAGGTTATAAATGTGTTACATATTAATGTTGGAACCTTGTACTAATTGTGTAAGATTTTTGGGAATTGTGGGACAATTATTTCATAATTACCGTGACCTTGAAAATTAATTAAGTGATGATCGAAGGTTATTTGATTAATATTAATACATATTAATGACCATAGTGTATAATAATACACTATATGAAATTAGAAATTTTTGAAAACCATTTGGTAATTTCCATGAAATTCTTGAGAGCTATTGGAATTTATAAGGATTTTAAATCCTTTTTAACTAAGTTTAATAATATATTATATGTCAAAATTATTTTAGACATATTAAATTTATAAAAATTATAAACATAGATTACTATGTTTGTGTGAAACGTTATATTGATAACGTTATAAATGAAATATAATGTTTAAGGATTAAATGGATTAATATTTAAGAAAGTATTAATAAAGTTTATAGATTTTCGTGACAAATCGAGAATTTGGATTTTACGAAAAGAAATCGATTGAAAATCGATTTATTATATAATTAGTAAGAAATTACTATTGAAAGTCAAAATTGTTGACTTTTAAAGTCAGCGATACTAAATCGTTAGATAAATACGCTGTCTGGCGTAAGGCGTACTAATTAGGTAAGATACCTCATTAGTAAGGAAAAGATCTCATAATTGAAATCCTTATATCGAAGCGTATCGTCGTTGAGCGTTTAAGCAGGAAGGTTAAGCGATATAGTTGAGCGCGTCTCGGCGAGCGGTTCGATTGAAATACTTATTCGAAAAGTGTATTGAATTCGATAAAGAATTCGGTTTATATCGATATAGAATATCGAAGTTTATTCTGACTTTGAAAGTCTCGAAAGCGTGAGCGACGTACTAAAACAATGCTTTTACGTAAAGGTGTGGGCCAGCGGACGCAACGGCGAAACGTTGACGATAATCAATTAAAATTGAGTTTAAGGCGAACCATTGTCACGAGACCCTAAATCAAGTGCGGATTAATGAGACTATAACTCTAAACATGGATAAAAATACAAGGAGACTCTTTTTAACAATAAATGTCATATATCGTTTATGTTTTGGACTATATTACGTAATTTGGGGTTCTTGCGGTGAAAACATGTGATATGTACATATGATGATATACTATCAAGGTATAAACATTTCGTGACAACATTCCTATTGCTCAACACCGCTCCGTCCATCATACGCTCCTTTTGCACATTTAAAACAAACATGCGGTGAGTCTGAGAATACACTCGGTGGACTCGTGCGAAAACATTTTATCATTTGTAGATTACATTGCGTATGTTAAGACCTGAGGGTTTTAGTTGAAATGTCTTGTGCTTACTAAAATATTTTCATCATTTCTCAAAATCATCGCTGGCGGACATTTTTACGGTGTGTATGATCTGTATCCCTATCATCCTTTAAATCGTCGTATCATCATGAGTCGAAAGTCGTGAGGAGGCCTCCTCTACGACCCGTGACCGCCGTGGTGTCCTTACTGACACGGTCACCATCGGTGTACCGTTAATCTGGCCGGTATAAGCCTTCCGGCATAGGATCCGATATCAATTTTCATTCATAAGTTGGGGCGACCCGACAACATTCATAACATTCATAACATCTCATAACATCTAAATGGATAGGATACATACACAAAACATAAACATTTTGGCGGGTAATCTTGTAAACATTTATCATGATTGAAATAAGCATCGTAATTAAATATTTCGGAAGCATTATATTTTGAGTAGAGTAAAGCCCACGGACTATTGTTCGTCTTAAACTTGGTATTTGTCGGCGTCAGGCCGTGGCGTCGCGTCAGCGCTACGTAAAATGATGTTTTAGTGCGTGGTTCACGTTTCGAGACTCTCAAAGTCGAGAATAAACTTCGATATTCTATATCGATATAAACGAATTCCTTAATGAATTGATCGCTTTCAATTACGTATTTTAATTGAATAGTTCTGGTTCTTGAGACACGTTCAACCGTGTCGTTTTAACCTTCGGTTTAAGCGTTCGACGTATTATCGTTTCTCGGTATAAGGTTTCAATTATGAAATCTTTTCTTACTAATGAGGTTTCTTACCTAATTAGTACACCACGTGTATTAGCGTGTTTATCGAGCGTATTCGTGCGTTGACTTTAAAGTCGACAATTTTGACTTTCAATAGTAATTTCTTACTAATTCATGTTATAAATCGATTTCCAATCGATTTCTTTTATAAAGTCTTAATTCTCGATTTGTCGCGTAAATCGATGAACTTTATTGATATTTTCTTAAATATTAATCCATTTATCCATAAATCCTTATTATTCATTTATAGCGTTATTAAATATAACGTTTAGATTATAAACATAGTGATCTCGTTTATAAAATTTTATAAATCCCAAATATGTCCAAAATAATATTTAGACATATAATATATTATTACTCTTAATTAGAAAGGTTTAAAATCCTTATAATTCCTTTAATGCTCTCGGAAATTCTTAAAATTACCAAATGATTTCCAAAATTCTTTCTAAATTCATATAGTGTATTATTATACACTTATGGTCATTAATATGTATTAATATCATCCATATAAAAATCGATCATCACCCTATTCACATAAGGCATAATTCACCTAGGGGTTCAACACTTAGTCAATTTTCAAGTGTTTAATTTCAGCAAAACAGTTTGAAACAACCCAGTGACGTGCTTTGATGATTCATAACTCTCGATTCAGAATACGTATGGTCGCACAAAGATACATTCTGAAACCTCTAAACATGTAATATAAGTTCTAAGAAGAATTAAATCCAAAAGAGTCGTGGTTTTGGAGATATAGGGTCTCAAAGTGGGCAACTCAAACTGACTTCTATACTTAGAAAATTTTCAGAATTTTCAGTTTTAGCTTAACGACGAGGGGTTTTGCGAGGCTCGTAACTTTTGACTCACAATGCCAAAATGGCTTCAGGCTACCAATTTCAAAACCTTGTAACAAGAACTACATATTTCATGAAGACCATACTGGAAAATATCTGACGAATCGAGAAATACATAAGCTCAAAGTTGACTAGTTGGAAATGGACAGTTTCCAGTAGGTGACTTTGGGTCGATGAAAGGTATACCTATAAAACTTGGTTTGGGATCAAACTTTCCAGATCATAACTAGACATTGTGAGGAACATTTCTTATGAAGAAACCCAAGTCAAAATCGGACTAAAAACGGCTTGAACATCTCACGTAAAAGTCATACTCGAACAGCCTATTACATGGAAAAATTCACTAAGGCAGTTTGTCCAAAAAAGCTTACTGTAATGTATCAACTTCAAAAATTCACCGTGAGTTCATTATAAGGAATCTGGGAATGCAACCAATCATATTGAAAATCCACTTAAGTCTAGTTTAATCCAAAAAAATCCTCACTCAATGATTCACAATAGATTGGGAGATAAAAATATTTTACCACAAGCTATCGCTACAGTGACAGTTTTGTGCAGTTAGATTGTAAAATCTGGAATAAATAGTAAAAATTTTTAGAAAATTCTGAAAATTTACATACATCTTCTAGACATTCTGAGTTATTCTTATGCAAAATTTTAGAGTTTTAACATTAGCCAAACTCGGAACAAAGATTATGAACCATGGGTGATGAACATGGAAAATTTCACAGTTTTGTGCAGTGGTTTTGAAAAATACAAATAAAATAGTACAACACATTAGATCGACTTGAACTTTTATACATATATACTATTCATGCTTAATATAAACATACTTAAATTTAACCTTCATCTGACCACTGAAACTTAGTCAAATAAATTCCAAAATCTACTGTTCGTGCAGCAACTTCCAGTTTTCAGTTTAGTTATGGTGGAAAAAGGGTCTCCATTGTAGGAGATGGAGTGAGGAGAGGAGAGGAGGAGGGGACGACTGCAATCTGAATTTGGGGGTTGTGGTGGTAGAGAGGTGGGGTGGTTGCTTAGGGGTGAAAAGTGTTGTCCCATGGCCTTGCATGGGTGATACTTGTCTTCACATGCACACACACCTATTATACTATACACCCACACACACATGCATGCAATTGTGCACATATATGTATATATATCAGATTTTAATAGTGTAGTTAAGTTATAATTAATCCCATGTCACTTAGATACATGTAATAGGAAAAATCAACAAGATAAACTTGTACACATAAGTGTATAGTTTTGGCTATTACATTACCAATGGGTCCAATTTTATTTTACATGCCAAATATTGATATATGTTATACTCATATAGTTTAGATGATAAATAATATCATAGGATAAATTAATGACATCATTTTATGCGATAAAATCGAGTTCGAAAATTAGGGTTTTGAGCGTTTGAAAAATGGTCACTATCAAATCTTGATGATCTAGTATTGATTTAATGCTAAATAATACTGTAATTACATATAATAATCATAGGAAATTAATTTCTATAATTCCTTGATCAATAAATTCACTTTTAGTTTAGTCTCTAAGCGTTAACGTTTGAAAACGTTGCAAAATGTTCATTATCGACTCATCTCGAAATTGTCGTAATAAAGTCGTAATCACTTTATTAAATTATTCCATTAATAATGGAATTTAATTGACTTATTTGCTTAGAAAATATCATGAAATTTTAACTATCGATCTGTGATCGACGTTAAAATAATCTGCCGATACACTTTATAATATTTTATTCTTTGATTCACAAATCTCGGTGAATATAACATAGAATTCATTCCTTCTTAATTAATCGAAATCATTATTTGATATCTTCTTGGTTGAATAACTCGTGAAACTCTAATTTACGGGTTTTAAATGCAGTAATTAGGCGTCTAATTAGCGGGGTATTACAACCATAGTCCGAGTGGGCTTTCTTTTCAAACAAAGCGTGACTTTGCTATTCTTTCAAATGAATTTATTTACGATGCTTATTTCAATTTGTTGATAAAATGTTTACAAGATTACACCGAAAATATTTATGTTTTGTGTATGTATCCTATCCGTGAAATGTTATGAATGTTCTTTGGTAGCTCCCAATTTATGAATGAAATCGATATCGGATCCTATGCGGAAGGAAAATACAGCTAGGATTAGCGTACACACTAAGGTATTTGTGTCTTTGTAAGGACAATTCACGGTGAGTCGTGGCGTCGTGAGGGAGGCCTCCTTCACGGCGTTCGAACTATGATGTTATGATGAAAGGATAAGGGATATGGATCATACATAGTAAAAATGCTTGTGGCGACTTTTATGAGTGATGAAAATATTTTAGTAAGCGAGGCATTTACTAAAACCCTTGTGTCTTACCATGATGTTGCGATGTAATTCAAATATGATAAAATGTTTTCGGCATGAGTCCAGGTGCATTCTTATACTCGATCTTGCATGTTTGTTTTAAATGTGCGAGGTTGAGCTCGATGATGATGATGGAGGAGTGTTAAAAGTCGGTGTCCTTGATGTTTTGATAAATTGTTAACCTTGAATACGTATAAATCATATATGTATTCACACACTTTCTTTGCAACTCTGAATTTATTTTATGTTATGTATGGTGATAAGATGATACACTGTTGAGGTCCGTCAGACCATTGTTTATCCTTGGGTGCGATGGTCTAACCCTTTGATTTGATATATTATCAGCGTATGTTATGTTAAAGCATGTTAGTTTATTTTGATATGCATCTTTATAATAGTCCTTGTGAACCCTAGATACTATTCCTAGTATCAGTCCGCTCCAGATCCGGGTTATCAGGGGTGGGAATTAGTAACAGTGGTATCAGGCGATTGCTCTTGAAACCCAAATTCTTTCCAAAACTAAGTCTAGATTGAGTCATTGGCCTTCAGAAATCTGTGACTATTCTCGACACTCCATCACATCAAGCTCAAGCGGAACAAGGTAAATGATTTAGTTCTCAAGTTCTTGGAATGAAAAGTTTGTTATGAATAAGATTGAAAGTATATTTTGAGAAAAGGAGGATTTCAAAACTACATTTTGGAAATCGATGAAAGTGAACCCATGTTGGGAAAAGAAGTATGATGTTTGAAATGAAAGTTCTGAAAGGAAATTTCAAAAACTCTATTTTGAAATCAAATAAGAAATTATGCAGTGATCAAGATTTGAGATGAAAGTATATGTTTGAACTGGTTGATTGATCAATGTTGAAAGGATGAATTCAATTTGATACACATGTATGAGTTGGCTATGTTGTCGTCTTGAAACCTTATTTCCAATTTCAAAATTTGATTATGATGAGCGATATGTTACCAGAAGAACATAGACTCTAAGGAGCATGCTGCGTATAGTAGAAGAACACGAATGCGAGCTTTCTTTCCTCTCACAGAACAAAGAGCGATAGGAAGAGCGAAAGTAGCAATAACCCTTGAACTCGAGCGGCAAAGGATAGCGTGAAGATAAGCGAGGGCGACTCCAACTTTAGAGATGAGCGACATCGGTATTTCATCACAACCGTCATGGGTGGCGTCAACTTGGACTTTGACGTGGACTTCGACTTTGACTTCAGAAGGTCAAGCATCGACTTGAAGACGTGGATATGATTGTCGTATTACGTCGGCATTTGCTTCGGATTTTTGGCACGATCGCGCAAATTTCCTGCACTGCGCAGTAAATTTGTTTTATCCAGTTCTCTTTCGTTAGGACTCCGATTTACACGTGGTTTTCTCCTACTTACTCCTAACACCTTGAAATTCATTTGTTATGAAGGACAGAATTCCTAATTCTATCTCCAGAATACGCTAGAGTCTGTTGAACATTAGTTCAAGTGTTTGGTTTAGAACAAGGATCTCATAGCATAGCATATGCCTTAGAACGCTATTAGATAATAAGTTTTGAGTAGAATAAGAAGATATGTTATGATGTGCGGTACCTTACGATGTTATCTACCTTATAGATTGTTTAGTTTAACATAGTTGCTTGTCGGATGTGCTTAAGTTACCTTATCGCTTATCGGATGGCGTTAGTTTGACTTATGTTAGTTTGATCGTGACGGATGGAGGAGATCGTTACATCGCTGGGAGGAGGATAGGACCTCATGCCACACCGAGGAGGTGATGCGCACCTATCGTGAGTGTTGGATGTAGGAAAACATATGTTAACCCTCGCCCGAGGATCTATCTTGGATATTTAATTCACCATACATTGATTATATTCCTAGCATGCGTCTATATAATTAATTGCAACACGTAGGGGTTTTCTCGTGTTTACCTTTGGATCTGAAGAGGTCGATGGAACAAGATGAATGGATCGAGCGGATCGGACTCGTGCTTTGACCTTACGGGTGTATCCGGTTGCCCGATCTCCGGCGTCGGTGAGGGCGATCTATGGAGAATGCTTGGGAAAATCACCCTTTGCTCTCTTTGCACAATTTTGAAACTCTCTTGCACTAGGGGGCGAAAATTTCTTGATTAATTATGTGAGTATTAACCTAGACTTTATCTCATACCTTATATTCATAATGCACTACCTTAATCCCATATAGAAATTACCATAATCTATATGGAAATTACCATAATCATATGGAAATTACCATACTCTAGGATTATTACCATACTCTCGGGATTATTACCATAATCTTATATGGAAAGGATCTATGCATATACCATAAATATAATTATATCCTTATAGGATAAAGAAAATAAAATCTTGCTATAGAGAGCAACATGGGACCGATTTTCTCAAGCTAAAGGGCACGGATGGACCGCCCAGGATCAAATCACGAGGAATAAAGATGGGCCTCAAATAAATTAATTATCTTATGTTCGACCCGAACATAAATTAATTTATAAACATTCGATCATTCCACTAGAGAAAGAATCTTGACTTACCCTTTATTACGAAGTTGAGTCGGGCTTGCACTTGAACATTCTGAATCCCGTATTTAAGATATCGAGCGTCCATTAATCATTTATAGCAATCATTGCTTAAAACAATTAATAACTTCATTTCCTTAAGTAGTACCACTCGACCTTATTATTGTGCTTGAGCTAACTCGACTGCGGGGTTTAGTACAATAAACCTTTGAAACTCCTTAAGGGGCGTCATCATCTAGCGGATACGGTGACTCGTCTGAGATAACTAGCGTGACATCTGAAACCTTGCCATCGCCCGAGATCACGGAGAATCTTGGGTTAGAACATATAACCCTCGCCCATAATAAGTCGAAGTGATGGGCGACAACTCATACTCACCTAATACCTTATCGAGGTTTAGATCATCGTAAGTCACCGAGATCTTGGTTCTTCCACGGCGGTCGAGAAAGAAGAACACATCTCTTGTGATCCTTGATACGTCGAGGAGATGTACCGGCATGAACAAACAACTAAGTCAAGTCACTTCTTATCTATCTGCGACTAAACCGACAACTCGTCCTTAAGTTGTCTCGGTGTGAAACTTTTATATCTCGTTAAGCTTGACCAATCATACGGACTTACGTGATCTTCTACACTTATATGATCTAACTTATATATGAGATAAGGGGACACGGATATATGCAATCAAGTATTCAATTCGGATAGGAGATTGTAATAGTGGTAACGAAACATTGTATACAAGCTCGACAAAGCGCTTTCGGTATCAAATCGACAATCTCCCACTTATACTAAAGCAAACTTTTAGTATACAATGTGTCTCTCTACTAGCTATTACAAACAACCATCACTTTGCTTCTCCCACTTATACAAAGTTTCATTTCTAAGTGGGTGCCATCAAGCGCAATCGAGTCCTCTAACGTGTACATCGTAGACTTTTTGCGGCGAGCTCTTCGTGAATGGATCCGCTAGATTTTCCGTCGTATCAATCTTTTCAATCAACACGTCACCTCGTCTAACGATTTCTCGTATGACATGGTACTTTCTCTCTATGTGTTTGAGTGCGCCTTGTGGGTCCGTGGTTCCTTCGAGTTTGCTGCTTGCACGAGTTATCACGATGAAACTATGATACTCTTGGGCAAACCGGTACCACGCCTAGATCCGTGAGGTGGTTCTTGAACCATCTGACCTCCTTAGAAGCCTCAGGCGGCTACATATTCGGCTTCCATGGTGGAGTCCGCAATGCATGTTGCTTTGCACTCACATGGGATCGGCTCCACCTCCCAAGGTAAACACATGGCAGGGTTGACTTTTTCTCATCACGGTCGACTTGGAAATCCAGTCTGTATAACCCAGGCATTAGACTATCTGCATGGTAAACTAGCTTTATAATCTCAAGTCCTTTTCGGTGCTTGGTATATGCTTCTGCGATCAATGAGCTTGTCGAGGTTAGGCGATATCTAGCTACTATACTACCGCATAGCGGATATCGGGCCTCGTGCATAGCATTGCGTACATGAGACTTCCTCGGCGAGCGTAAGGAACTTGTCTCATTTCCTCTATCTCCTTTGCATTCATGGGTATTGCGTCTTAGATAAAGGCGCCATATGCGAAGGTAGCAATCCTTTCTTGGCGGTCGCATACTAAAGCAGTAATCACGGTATCGATGTAAGGCGCTGAGATAAGCTCGACATTTTCTTCTTGCGATCTCGGTAAACCTTGATCCCAGAATGTCTGTTGCATCTCCTAAGTCTTTCATTTGAAAGCGATCGGATAGCCAACTCTTTCGTCGATATGACTTCACGTTGTTGCCGACTAGAAGGATGTCATCTACATAAAGTCGAAATACCACATCACCGTTGACATCTAACCGATACACACAACTCTCGCTGGCATTGGGTAAATCCATGGGACTTTACTACCTCGTCAAGCGTAAGTTCCATGATCGGGAGGCTGCTTAAGTCCATAAATGGACTTCTTAAGCTTCCATACTAGATGCTCTTCACCTTTACCACATAACCTTGAGGTTCTTTGCATATAGATGTCTCTACCTTCCTCAAGGTAACCGTTTAGAAAAGCGGTTTTAACATCCATTGCCAAACCTCTAGGTTGAGTGGGTTGCTATGGCGGAAAAATTACGATGGACTTGAGCATTGCTCTGGTGAAAAGGTCTCGTGAAATCGATACCCTCGATCTGAGTGTACCCTTTCGCACAAGCACGGCTTTAAAAGCGAAACCTCTCCATCAGAATCTCTTCCTCTTGTATATCCACTTACTACCTATGGCTTCCTTGCCATCGGTAGAGGTGTCTTTCATATACATCCATAGCGTTATGGACTCCATTTCTAAGTCCATAGCGGTGTGCCATAATCTTGCATCAATATCTTGTATCGCCTCCTTGTATGTCCATGGGTCGATTATTGCTGTTCGTTTCACGGGACTAAATCGAAGATTCACCCACGAACATAAATCGCTCGGGTTGATGAACAACCCTCCGCACTCTGACGAGTTCTCTGAGCCAATGGCAGCGGTGGGTGCGAGATACTTGTGGTTCTCTAACTTGCACAACTTCTGTGTAGGTACCACTTATGCGGTCGGTATCTCGGTGGAACTCGACCACTTCAATTTCTTGAAGTATCACGGTGTCGATCCTTCCACTAGACTCGACATCTCGTACCTTTGGCTGTCGGTGGTGGAATCGATCGTCTTCTAATTCTTGAAGAATGATTTCAACTTTGGACTTATGATTTTCATATAATCCTCTTCTAAGAATCGGGCATTAGTGCTAATAATGACCTTCGATCCTTAGGACTATAGAATAAACCACCTTTCGTTCCTCTAGGATAGCGATAAACGACCTTGCCTCGGATCTAGCCTCCAACTTGTCGGCCTTCTTATTCGACACATGTCTTTGGTGCCAATATCCTTATGTGGCTTAAACTGGGCTTCGCCCAAACCACAACTCGAAGGGGTCTTTTCGGTGACTTGGATGGTACTAGATTTAGCAGAGTATGCCGCCGTCTCTAAGGCATACCCCGAGCGAAATAAGCGATGTTGCATAGCTCGTCATTGATCTAACCATTTCTAAAGAGTCTATTTCTTGGCTCGACACACCATTTCTTTGTGGTGTGCGGTGAAATCTTGTTGGGAGGTAATCCCACTTCACTAGATAGTCCATAAACTCGTTCTTGAGGTATTACGCCACAGCGATCGAGCTTGATGACTTGATACTTTACTGGCCCGTCTCCACTTCCGCCTTAAACTCTTTGAATTTCTCAAAGCATTCGGACTTGCGGTGAAGCGGTATCGTATCCGTACCTTGAGTGTCGTCGATGAAAGTGACAAAATACTCGTACCCTCCACGAGCTTGTGTGGACATCGGTCCACCGGTCGAAATGGACTAACTCAACATTTCTTTGGCTCTATAACCCGCCCGCTTTGAAGGTGCGGTCGACATCTTACCTTCATCTGAGTTCGCGGTTGGGAATGGATAGTAGTGAGATTACCAACGCTCCATTCTTAGCAGGTCTTTGGATCCTATTTAGATTGATGTGACCTAATCTAAGATACCGAGAGAAAAGTAGTGTGTCATCTTGAAGAAAACTTTCTCTTTTAGGGTTTGATGAAGATCAACATAGTTATAGGTATTATGTTTTGCGAGAAATAGTATAAAGCGAATTATATAACGTGCCAACACAGATAACCGTCATTTCTTATGATAGAAACACCACTATCAAAAATAACGAATATCCATGAGTAAATAATTTGAAAGCGAAACAAGGTTCGCAGAAAATCCGGCACATATAAGCGTCTTTCAAAACTAAAGCTGTTTTCTCAAAACATAAGGTAACATCTCCAAGCTGCAGCGGCCTCGACTTTCGCGCGTTGCCCATGGAATCGTTATCTCGCCATCAAACGACTCCCTTGTCGCGGGAACCCCTGCAGGTGTAACAAACATGATCGATTCCCGTATCTACTACCCAGAATGGGTAGAACAAGTCGCTAAACATGTTTCCGTTACTAAAGCAAGCAGCGTACCTTGAGCTTAAGCATAGGGCACTTAGCCTTGATGCCCAGTCTTACAGCATGAAGCACTTGCCGCTTCTCTTTGGCTTCTTCAAGCCTCCGGTGGCGACCATGTTCTTGCTCCCATTCTCCACTATTTCCTTGCCTCTACCCTTTGGTGCCCTTTTCTTTTCCCGTTTTGCAGCGGAAAATTTGGGCCCTTAGATCTTGCTAGCAAGCATATCTCCTTTTCCATAACTCCTTCCATGACGAGATCATTAAACAGTGACTAAGTGTAAACTCGGTCTTGCTCATGATCGCATTCATGAGTTCTCAAAGACTTGGGCGGTGTATTGAGGATGATATCGACCTTGGCCGCCGTCGATACCTCCTCCCAGCTGATCAAGACTATCCATGAGATGAGTCGTGTGGGAGACATGTTCATGGACGAACTTCCTTCTTCCATCTTACCGCAGATTTCTCTCATTGTGTGAGCGGTTGTCGATCATTGCCCAAACTTACTCTCGAGACTTGACCAAATATCGGTCGCGTCTACCATCGACTAATCTGCTGGTGCAAGCCTTTGGACATAGTAGTCATCATATAGCATTTAGCCATATTGTTTGACTTATTCCAAAGTGCCTTGACTCTCATTGCTCATTAGTCGATCGTCGATAAGAGCATCGGGTTTAGGAGTAGTGAGAACAAACATGTGTTCTTGACGATAAGAACATATTCCATGTTCGTTTCACTCGACAAAATTTGGACGGATAGCAGTTTTGTGCGAGCATATTGATTATCGGCGTAAGAGACATATCGAAGCGATAATGTAAACACATAAGCATACGATCGCATATAATTCGTAACAATAATATTGTAACCTTTTGATAAAACAATATTAATTGAAACCTCAATCGCCCGAGGAATCCACATGCGAGCCGCAGCGTGTGGGCGTTTACATGAACCCTCGACCGGACTAAAATATACCTTTTAGTCGTTTAATTTCAATCCATGTCGACTTATCCTTATGATGAATGAAATTAACGATTGGACCTTACTAGACCACATCACTATCGCGAGAAGGGACTTGGCGGGAAGTTGTACTTGAGGTGATGTCTAAGCATTGACCACAATTTTAACGATGAAAATGAATTCTTAGAATTGGCATACTCACTCGGACCATACCGCTTCGATTCAAATTCTTTTGTTATCTCTTTTATATCTATCTCTAGAGAACTTATGAAAATCGCACATGCAAGCCCGCAGCGTGTGGGCGTTTACACATGAAACTCCCACTTCTCGATAGATTTAAAAGTTTTATTTAGAAATCTCATCTAACAAACTTATGATAAGCAGTGCAAGCAAGCCGCGTGGGTGGGCGTTTACTCACGAGTCGTCTCGCTTTGTTTAGAGATCAAAAAGTGGAGGTCTTGACATTTTAATTTGAAAAATTAATTTGTCGGGTTGCTTGCTTAGTCTTTTTATTCAAAAGGTTTGTCCATGCAGATCACGTAATCTAGCATGCTTTTCTATAGAACTCGACATGTAAAACATGCTCGTGAAATTCTAAAATATGCTTGATAAGCGATAAACCTAGCATGCTTTCTATGCGCATCAATTCGTAAAACACTTAAGGTTTGTCGGCGTAATATAAACATACATAACATGCTCTTGCATAATTTAAACATCCACGACATGCATATGAGCGATAAAAATAAAATAAAGCGTTCATGGCGGCCCCGATCGTGAAACACACTTTCTAGCTAATCTATTACATAGATTTGCAAAGTGCAATTAAACTTGAAAATGGGCCTCGCGTGCAGGCGCGGACGGATTCAACAAAGCGGGCCTCGCGTGCATGGGCATGGACCGAAAAATCTGGGTTGAGGCTGGAAAAATGGGTGCAGGCGGGTCATTGTCTGTCTTGGGGCAGCGAAAGGCAAAGCCAGCGACCCTTGACCTGCGCCCGCCTTGCCCGCGTGTCCCTCGCGGTCGCTAATCGCTAACGACCGCGACCCGTCGGCTGCAGCGTCGCTGTGACCACGCCCGGCGCCCGAACATCTGCCGAGAGATATCGTCGCCCGGTGACGAAACTTCGCGACCGTGAGTGCGCCGCTTCGTGGCCGGGTTTCGCGTGTGACAGCGCCCGTCGCCGCTAGCTTCGCGCGGCCGTGTTGCCTCGTGGGTCATCCTCACGACCGAGCTCGCTCGCTGGGCGCCGAGGATCTCGGCGAGCAGCGCCCGTCGCCCGTGCCCTCGTGATCGCCCTCGCGACCGCGAGGCTCGCTCATGAAACCGTCAGGAGGGCTGAGAGAGACTGTTTTTCCCGTCGTTTCGTTCTTCGTTCTTTCGTCTTCGTTCTTCTTTTACAGATAAGATTTACAGAATAAAATCTAATCTAACCACGGATTTTTCGTGGTGTAAAAACAAAATCCGACAAAAAAATAAGCGAGCCACGATGAGCAGCGGATCCTGATTAATAAAATGCGTAAAAATCAGCGTGAATTAATCCAGCGAGCGAATTACGATCCGGGCTACGATACCAGTGTAGGAAAACATATGTTAACCCGCCCAGGATCTATCTTGGATATTTAATTCACCATACATTGATTATATTCTAGCATGCGTCTATATAATTAATTGCAACACGTAGGGGTTTCTCGTGTTTACCTTTGGATACGAAGAGGTCGATGGAGCGAGATGAATGGATCGAGCGGATCGGACTCGTGCTTTGACCTTACGGGTGTATCCGGTTGCCCAATCTCCAGCGTCGGTGAGGGCGATCTATGGAGAATGCTTGGAAAATCACCCTTTGCCCTCTTTGCACAATTTTGAAACTCTCTTGCACTGGGGGGCGAAAATTTCTTGGTTAATTATGTGAGCATTAACCTAGACTTTATCTCATACCTTATATTTATAATGCACTACCTTAATCCCGTATGGAAATTACCATAATCATATGGAAATTACCATAATCTATATGGAAATTACCATACTCTAGGATTATTACCATACTCTCGGGATTATTACCATAATCTTATATGGAAAGGATCTATGCATATACCATAAATATTATTATATCCTTATAGGATAAAGAGAATAAAATCTTGCTATAGAGAGCAACATGGGACCGATTTTCTCAAGCTAAAGGGCACTGGATGGGCCGGCCCGGGGATCAAATCAAGGAATAAAGATGGGCCTCAAATAAATTAATTATCTTATGTTCATTGAACATAAATTAATTTATAAACATTCGATCATGCCACTAGAGAAAGAATCTTGACTTACCCTTTATTACGAAGTTGAGTCGGGCTTGCACTTAGACATTCTGAATCCCGTATTTAAGATATCGAGCGTCCATTAATCATTTATAGCAATCATTGCTTAAAACAATTAATAACTTCATTTCCTTAAGTAGTACCACTCGACCTTATTATTGTGCTTGAGCTAACTCGACTGCGGGGTTTAGTACAATAAACCTTTGAGCTCCATAAGGGGCGTCATCATCCTAAGCGGATCGGTGACTCGTCTGAGATAACTAGCGTGACATCTGAAACCTTGCCATCACCCAAGATGCGGAGAATCTTGGGTTAGAACACTCTAACCCTACTTGTAACAAGTCAAGTGATGGACAACAACTCATACTCACCTAATACCTTATCGAGGTTTAGATCATCGTAAGTCACGAGATCTTGGTTTTTCACGACGGTCGAAGAAGAACACATCTCCTTGTGATCCTTGATACGTCGAGAGGCGTACTAGCATAGACAAACAACTAAGTCAGTCACTTCTTATCTATCTAAGCTAAACTCGTCCTTAACAACCGGTGTGAAACTTTTATATCTCATTAAGCTTGACCAATCATACATACTTACGTGATCTTCTACACCTTGTATGATCTAACTTATATATGAGATAAGGGACACGAGATATATGCAATCAAGTATTGATTCGGATAGGAGATTGTAATAGTGGTAACGAAACATTGTATACAAGCTCGACCAAGCGCTTTCGGTATACAAATCGACATTGGATGTCTTTGCGGCGAGGATTTGGCGAATTCACGACATACTACCTTGACTTTGGAGGAATGCCGAGACTATGGTGCGATGGACTATGGCGGTATTAGGCGTCTCTTAGCCATACTTCCACTGTACTTGGGAGGACTATGCGAGAGATATCGGGGATTACATTTACCGTCTTGGTTGGCGATTCTGATCAGTGGGGACTTACCGAGGTTTGTGAGTCACAGGTATCGTATCTGACATATATGGAGCTGCACCGGGGACCTTATCTCCTCCCGAGTATACAGGTGGGATGAATCGCGGAGTGGGTGTATCTGAGGTCCCAAGGCAGTTACCAGTGGTGCCTCCATATCTATTTGACAAGGCGGACACTGCTTTCGTTTGGATGAAACAAGCGCGAGAGCGATAGGAGGCTGTTTTCCCTCCATTGGCTTTTGGACATCCCGTCGTCCGCCACTACTACCACTACCACCTATGACAGCTCACTTACCTCCGGTGAGCCATTCCATGAGACAGTAGCGGATGAGGTGCGGATACTTTTATGGCTATAGTCAGATTCACGATGACTCGACCTGTTGGTGATGACTTGACCCCATGCGCGACATACCGATGGTAGGAGATGACGGGCGAGGACCATCTAAGTGCGTGCTCGCGAGGATGATTATGAGGAGGAGGAAGATCACGAAGAGGATCCTGAAGAGGAAGAAGATCCTGAGGAGGATGAAAAGGAGAAGATGCTTGATGAAGACGTTAGATGAAGGCTTAAGTAGGTTTTGATATGATTAGCATTTATGATTGTTTCCTTTTTATGTGTATGGGAATTGGTGGAAAGAAAAACTTGATGTTTTGAAAGGCCATGTGAGCCGGGATGTATGTTTTTGTTTTAATGACAGTTGGTTTTGAACATCACGCCTCTGACTAAGTTTCAAGATATATATATATATGACCCAAGACGGGCTTTTGCGGCAACAATTGTTTATGTCAAGGACGAAATGTTTTATTTCAAATCGTTTTAAAATGAGGTTATGATGATATTATGTATGTTAAGTTATGAAAGGAATGAGTGATTGATGATTATATGTTTTATATAGCGAGAATGCCTCCTAGAAGAGATCGGAACAAGGAACTAGAGGCGGAGGGCGAGGAAGACCTAGGGAAGAGGTAGGATCCCGAACAAGAAGTCGAGATATACTGACCACCTCCACCTCCACTTTGGTAGCGAGGATAGATGTTGTTTCTCGAGACAAAACCTCGTGTCTTGATGGGAAAGGAAATCCCGAAGAGGCGAGAACAATGGATGCGAGCGATGGAAAGGATTTTCAACTTTACGAGGTGTACAGCGCAAGGCGTTTGTCATGCATAAACTTTCAGCTAAGTGGACTGTGACTTACGGTGGGAAGCGAGAAGAAGACTTTCACGGCGGAACAACGGGAAGAGTTTCGTGGGAGGATTTTAAGAAAGAAGTGTTTGATAAGTACATACCGAGGAACTATAGGAAGAGGAAGGAGCATGAATTCTTCATCTTTGAAGCGAAGAAGATGTTTGTAACCGACTATGATCGCACTTTTGCGACATGTCGAGGTATCTGACGAAACAGTGGACAAACTTGAAGATATCGGAGAAATTCGGATCGGGTCTAAGGCCGAGATCGGATGTCTCGCCCGACCATGGAGACGACCTATACGAAGCTCACAGCACGAGCTTTGGACATTGAGCGACAATGCACGAAGACAAGTTAGTGTCGGCTCGGGGCCTTGAGAACACAATGGATAAAGGAAGGAAGTGGGAAGCAAGTCGTGGAAATAGCAACAAGGAAGCTATGAGAATGCAAGTCTGGCGACCACAGCGAGAAGCGTGACGGCCAGGCGGGGTTGGAAAATGGCGACTTTGCTCCTCCGTGAGAGGCCCACAAGAGCAAATGAGGCTCCTCTATGCCTAAATGCAGAGACCGCCTGGGAGGAATGTGCATGGCGGCGGTGTGAATATCTTCAAGTGCGGAGTGAGAGGGCACTATGCCGACAATTGCCGAGGATACGCCCAGACACGATTGTAAGGGCAAATCAACCCGGCAATGCCAAACCGCTCAAGGCTATCTGATTCAGCCCAACCTCCATACAATTCCGGCCTCAACCACGGCCACGGTTCGACCCCATGGTAACATAATCAGCAGCAGTGGCAGCAACCTCCACAACAAAGGTGGCCTCCACCTCGACAACGCCAGACAGACAGCGCGTGACAGCCGAGAACCAGCAAGGGCAAGCACCCCGTCAGCCTCAGCCGGCCAAGGCTAGAGTGTATGCCTTGCGGGGGCGAGCAGAATAGAATCGAGGAAACTGGCGGTATGGGAGTTCTTCTCAATGTATCTGTTATAATATTGTTCGATACGGGTGCTTCGCATTCCTTTATAGCCAAATCATGCGTAGAAATATTGGGACTTAGGTCTGAAAAGGCAAATCAGGATATGAGAATCTCTTCACCTATAGGAGGGATTATGACTGTTACGCATATCTGCTCGAACCTAGAGTTGACAATAGGATCACTTAAGGTTCTGGCGAACAATCTGAACATAATACCGATGGGTGACGTAGATATAATCCTAGGAATGGACTGGTTAGCTAAGAATCATTCCACGATTCTTTGCAAGGAAAGGAAAATCTCGTTTCACTTTCCTGGACGAGAAGCTACGCATTTTCATGGAATCAGCATGGGCAGGAGAATCCCGATTGTATCGGCATTGAAGGCGAGGAGAATGATAACCCAAAAAGGATGTCACGCATTTCTCATATACCTGAACCAAGAAGATGAACCAGAGACGAGGATTGAGGACATAGAGGTTGTTCGAGAATTCTCGGACGTATTTTCGAACCTACGGGATTACCTCGGATAGGCGGTTGGAATTTACCATCGACTTGGAACCGGGATCGGCTCGATGTCGGCGCCCTATAGGATAGCCCCAAAGGAATTGGAGGCGAAGATCCAATCCAAGAATTCTTTGGACCTATGCTTCATTAGACCTAGTGTTTCGCCTTGGGGCGCTTTGTTTTGTTTGTCGAGAAAATGATGGTTCTTTGAGGATGTGCATCGATTATCGAGAGCTAAACAAGATGGCGCTCAAGAACAAATATCATTTGCCAGGATTGACGACTGTTTGATCAATTCTGAGGGCGGTGTATTCTCGAAAATTGATCTCAAGTCGAGTTATCACCAACTCAAAATCTGACACGAAGATATACCTAAGGCGCATTCGAACGGATATGGCCACTATGAGTTCATAGTTATGCCATTCGGATTAACGATGCACCGGTTTGTATTTATGGACCTCGTGAGCAGTATTTCATCCATTCTTGGATAAATTCGTTTTGGTCTTCATAGATGATATCCTTATCTATTCGAAGAATGAAGAGGATCATAAGCAACATCTAAGAACGGTATTGCAAACCTTGAGAGATGAAAGACTTTCCGCTAAGTTTAGAAAATGCGAGTTTTGGCTGAAGGAAGTAATGTTCCTTGGACACATCGTGTCTGCAGAAGGCATTAAAGTGGATCCAGCCAAGGTTGAAGCGGTACAAGGATGGAAATCGCCAAGGACTCAAAATGAAATCCGAAGTTTCTAGGACTAGCTGGTTACTATCGGAGATTTATCGAGGATTCTCCAAAATCATGAGGCGATAACCCGACTACTCGAAAATGAATCAAGTTATTGAATTTGAAGAATGTGGCGAGTTTTCAAAACTCGAGGAAAAGTTGACAAGTGCACAGGTGCTAGAGTTAGGAGCGGACAAAGAGTATGTAGTTTATCTGGATGCTTCAAGGCTGGGTGGGTTGTGTTTTGATCAAGAAGGAAGGTGATAGCATATGCGTCCGACAACTCGAGACCACATGGTGAACTACCCTGACTCACGAACTTGGAATTAGCGGCGATGGTTCATGCTGAAAATCTGGAACACCGTCTCTATGGGTGAGATGTGAGATCTTCCTGATTATAAGGTTTGAAGTACTTCTTGAACAAAGAGATTTAAATATGAAGCAAAGAAGATGGCTCGAACTAGTGAAGGATTCGGTTGTGGTATTAACTATCACCGAGCGAAAGCGAATGTAGTGGTGGCGCCTTAAGTCGTAAGAATCAAACAAGCTAGGATCACTACAAAAATACTGACCCGATCGTGACGAATTAGCGGCGTCGAAATGCGGGTCGTGAATCGGTGACGGATTAGCGGCGGAATAAAGGATTTTTCTGACGGATCGAGACGGATCGTGACGTAACATGGCGAGGATTTCTGTGTGAAGTATCAGCACGGCATTTCCGTCGCTATTCCGTCGTTAAATTTAACGACGGACACTATCCGTCGTTAAAATAAATTTTTTGTTATTTTTTAATTGGATAACAATTAGTCGCTAATCCGTAAGTAAAATAAGCGGATTATTTTAGTTTTTTAATTTATTTTAACGACGGACAAACTCGTCGTTAATTTTAATTCTGAATTTTTTATTCGAAAAAATTTAGCGACGGATTAATCCGTCGTAAGCGATCGCTCATTTAACGACGGAATGTATTCCGTCGTTAAATTAAAATATTTTGATTTTTTATATTACGTGCGTAAATTAACGGCGGATATGTGTAAAGTCGTTAAACTTTTTCGTCGTTACATTCATTATTAAAATCGTTAATCCGTCGTTACAAGGTTTTAAATATAACGACGGATAATTCCGTCGCTAATCCGCTAAAAGTTTAATTCTGATGTGCTTTCTTTGAATTTCATATCTGAAATTGAACCTCTCACCCAACCCCTGACCATGGCATATTGCCATGTAGTGACCACTTGCCGTAGCCGATAGCCGGCTGCCGTGCTTGTCATATTCTCCCCACCCCAGGCCTACCCCATTGACCCTGCCCCGTGTCCCCTTTCGTCTCGCCCCAGTCATCCCCCATCGTGCCATCATTTGCCCTTGTGGCCCATTTATTACATTTGTTACCATTTATTATGCCCATTATGCCGTCTGTGGTCGCTTGATCCGCCCTTGCCATTGCCCGCCTCACCGTCGATCCGTCTGGGTTGGTTTGTTTGATTTTTATTTTGTTATATATTTGTTATATATATTGGATTGATGGTGAAAATTATTATATGATGTATTGAATTGATGGTGAAAATATTATATATGATATTAGATTGATGGTGAAAATATTATATATGATGCATTAATTGATGGTGAAAATTGAATTGAGTTTACAGATTGATAGTGAAAATGATGCATTGAATCTTAGTCTTGTGATTTGGGCTTGTGAAATTGATAAGCTTGGATGTGAAGTGGGATGATAAATTCATCATTTCGTGAGTTAAGCTATGCGCATATGTGGTGTTTGATAAAAAATTTGCGAGAAATTGATAAGCTTGGTGTGAATATGTTTAACTTGGATGTGAATTGGGATGATAAATTCATCATTTCTTGAGATGTTTTGAGTTGTTAAGTGTATAATTGTGCATATGGTGATGAATTGGTGAAATTTGGATGAGTTTGGTTGAATTGGGAATCAAATGGCGATTAATTTTATAAAACTTACTCTTAGAAATTTTGTTAGAATTGTTATATGAATAAAATGTTTTATAAGTGTTTATCGTAATCTAAAAATATTGACCAATTTGCGTTATAGTTGCCACCTAGCTAGTAGTCGATATTTTTAGGATTAAATAAATTTATATTATAAGCGATGACAGCGTTGATTTAATACTAGCTCGTTTTAAATATTTTCAATAATATAAACTTGAATTTAGGGACATTTTATCATTTGTGATAGTTTAAAAATTTAATTGTAATTGTGAATAATTTGGGGTTTGTTTGTTAGCATGTCGATAGTTTGGGTGTGTTTGTAATTATGTGTAATTCGATATATTTCTATTAAAAGGTCAATAATTGTTGAACATGTTTAATTAATTATTTATAATTAGGAGCTTGAAGAATGAATGACAATCGTGAGTGGATGTATAAGAGGTTTAGTTCGGTTGGTGGATTAAATATTGAATTTCTAGATGGACTTGAAAGTTTTATTGAATTCGCTAGTGCTCGGTTTTATTAGCGGATGGAGAGAAAATCAAGTGTCCGTGTAAGAAGTGTAAGAATATACCTTATCGGAAGAAAGATCTTGTCGATATCACTTATCAAAATTTGGATTTATTCAAATTATCACATGGATATTTCGAGAGAGACAACCACAAGTAGGCACAATGTTGTGGATTGAGATGTTAACCGTCAACCAAATATGTATCATACGATGGTAGTGGATCTTGCTGATCCACAGTTCAATTGGCGAGATCGAAGAGGAGCCAAATTCGATGCAAAAAATTTTACGATATGTTGAATCTTGCCGATAAACCTTTGTGGCGGGTTGCTCGGATCATACACAATTATCATTTGTGGCTCGACTTACGAGTTGGAAGCGAGAGAACAACATTCTTGAGAAGGTTTTGATCAAATATCGAGGCGATGAAAGAGTCGCATCGGATGGAAATGCGTGCTGATGACTTCTGACACAAAAGATTGTTGCGTGGCATGGGGTTGCCGTACACAAAATTGATTGTTGTCCGTTTAATTGCATGATTTATTGGCGCGAAGATTACGAATTGATTGTTGCAAGTTCGTAACCATCCTCGTTTCAAGAGCAATACTCGGTGGTGGAAGTCGACGGAAGCACAAGTAGCATATAAGAATATGTATTATTTCCTCTAACTCCTCATTCTGAGATTATATCATCAATGCTCTGATGGAAAATATCGTTGGCATGCATCGTCGATCGATGATGGGGTCATCGTCATCCGGCGAGACTCGATTGCATGGAAACATTTGAACACGAAGAATTGAGGTTCGTGTTGTTTATCTGAAAGTCATTTATGATTTGACCTTAATTTGCATATTGTAATCATATATTTTTGCGAAATATTTTATTGGGATGATACGATGGATGAGGCCTTGGTCTACTCCTCTTGGTGTGCAAAGGCATGAGCGCTATAAAGATCTTGTTCACAAGATCAAGCGTGAAGGACTCGTGACCCACCTCCATTTATCCTGGCGAGATTGGGATAATTGGAAGGCATATTGGGCTCGGACGGGCGTCGAGGCGGCAAGGCCAGCGACAGCAGGATGTCAGAGCCGGATGGCGAGGTCTTGGGATAGTCAAGCATCGGGGTGGCTCACGCTCTGCACTCGAGTATCTGAGAGAGATTGTAAATACTTTGAAGTTTTAGATATAGTAAATTTATTTAAGAATCGTGATCTTGTTAATTATTTAATTTGTTTGACTTATTTATAAGCGAAGGCGTGGAGTAACCGTAGAAGATGTCGATGGGATGTATTCGAGTATCATGCCACCAACGGCGGGAGCTATCTGAGACGGGAAGCTTCGGAGTATCGCGGTAAGTATATTCGTTAAGCGCAACAACGAGCATTTAATTAAATAATAATTGTATGAAATTATATTACAGGCGAGGTTGAGAATAGGTGACCAGTTGAGCCAATGCGGGGGAGTGATGAGGCAGCGCGGATAGGACTCAAATTCTCAAAAATGTCATGGGAGCTCCTCAAAGAAAAAGAATAGGATGTTTGGGCTGGTTCTCTATCACGGGCATACATGCGAGCCAGCGTCGTCTCGTTCGGTGGAGGTGCCCGGCCTGCTGATCCCCGCTTATCAACAACGGATATTGGGTGGAGGCCGATTGGAAGGCTGACGGCTTGGCATCTGAGGCGAATGCTGGTGGTGAGGCCTTGAGATAGCGTGCAAAACAGATTCGAGCTGGTCTTGGCTCGGCGGGAGGCCCTAAGCGCTTCATGGCCAGCTCCGTTTCCCCCTCGTGATATGAGCTCCGTTTCCCTCACCTCGTCATATTCGGGTTGTATTATGAATTTGTTAACTTATCGCATGATTTAAATTGTTTTTATGGGATTGTTTGGATATTCTGATATTTTGGATTGAAATGCTTTGTTTGGATTGAAATCTTGCCGTTTGGATTGAATTGGTTTATTTCGATAGTTTGTATTATATGGATTGAATTGGTTTGTTTTCATAGTTTGTATTGTATGGATGGAATTGGTTGGAGGTTGGAATTGGTTTGTTTGGTTGGATTGAATAGATTGAATTGGATGGAATTGGTTGTTTGTATATTTGTTTGGGTTGGTTGTTTGAAAAGCAGGTTTGGTATCGAAAAGTGAAATTGAGTATCGAGAATCTGTAAATATAGCGACGGATTAGCGACGGATTAAAGACGGATTAGCGACGGTTTAGAGACGGATTAACAACGTGAAATAACTGAACCAACCTGTAACTGCGACGGACTTGCGACGGACTAGAGACGATTCTCGATGGATTTCGATGGAATTTTTTTACGCAATAGAAAAAAAACTATAAATTTAGCGACGGAATTATTCCGTCGCTAATTGGCGACGGATCAGAGACGGATTAGAGTCAGAATAACGACGGAGTAGAGACGGAATTTTTAGCTACGGAATAATTTTGTCGTTAATCCGTCGCTAATTCTGACAGTTAGCATCTCGTTAACGGCGGTATTTATATCGAGACGGCCGTTACGAGGTCATGATTAGCGGCCGAATTTTCCGTCTACGATCCGTCGCTATTTTTAGCGACGGACACAATTCCGTCGCTAAGCGTTTACCAACCAGGTTTCGGCGACCCCAAGTTCCATCGCTAATCCGTCGCTAATCCATTTTAGCGACGGATCAGACAGGGTTTGCGACGGAATTTTCCGTCATTGATCATTATTTTTTGTAGTGGATGCCTCTTTACACAAGAAGAGAAACTCGTTGAGGAGTTTAACAGAATGAGGATTGAATTGGTTGAACAACCAAAGACGATCACGAGTTGTATCGCTACACTCACATTGACGTCTGATTTAAGAAAAAGAATCGTTGAGAGACAAAGGATGGGGGAAAAGTTAGAAAAGATCAGAGAAAGAGTAAGGTCTGAAGGATTAAAGAATTTCCAGGAAGCATCTGACAACGCCTTATTGTTTGAAGGAAGGATATGCGTTCGAGACGTATGAGCTTAAAATGAAATAATGAGTGAGGCTCACGATACACCTACACCGCCCGCTGAGCGGTACTAAGATGTACCAAGACCTAAAAGAAAAGTTACGGTGGGAAGGCGTGAAGCGAGACATAAACTTCTTTCATAGAAACATTGTCTTGTTTGCCGACACGTGAAAGCGTTACATCGATGTCCATAAGGAAGTTACTACCGTTGAAAATACCCGAGTGGAAGTGGGATGAGATAACGATGGACTTCGTTCGAACTTACCCAAATCAAAAGAGGAACACCACCATATGGGTAATTGTTGATAAACTCTCAAAAGTGCTCACTTTCTACCAATTCATAGTACTACGGATCGACAAGTTAGCCCGGTATGCGTTAAGGAAATTATCGACTACATGGAGTGCGAAAATCTATTACCTCGATAGAGACTCCAAGTTCACATCCAGTTTAGGTTGGCTTACAAAAAGAATTGGAGTGCGAAATTGAATTTCGGTATGGCATTTCACCCTGGCGATGGACGGTCGGAAAGAACGATCCAGACACTAGAAGACATGTTGAGAACAATAGTGTTAGATCGAGGGGCAAAGTGGGAAGATGTTTTACCCCTTATTGAGTTTGCCTACAACAATAGCTATCAAGCGACGATTAGTATGGCCCCGTACGAAGCCTTGTATGGAAAGAAATGTAGATCACCGCTTTATTGGGATGAAGTGGGTGAGAGGAAAATCATAGGGCAGACAGCGATAAATGAGATGATTGAAATCGTCGAACAAATTAAGCGAGAGAATAAAGGAAGCTCAAGATGGCGAAGTCTTCTGGCGTCTGGCGTGAATCGGCTGCAATTTGAAGATGGAGATAAAGTGTTTCTTAAGGTCTCTCCAGTGAAAGAGATTGTCAGTTTAGGCGAAGGAAAACTAAGACCCGTTTCATAGGACCATATGAGATCTAGAGAGGATAGGTCCGATAGCTTTATGGGTTGGCTCTTCGCAAATTTGGGAATGTACACAATGTTTTCACGTGTCGGCTAAGAAAATCGTACACGATCCAAATCGTGATCCATCAAGGCGGCGTGATCCTCGAGCGAACATGAGTTATGAAGAAGAACCCGCGACAATACTCGACCATAAAGTTCGGCAACTACGAACAAGTCGATTCCGCTGGTCAAAGTCTTTGTGGAGACACCACAGACGAGAGGAAGCCACGTGGGAACTTGTAGAAGCTATGAAGAGCGATACCCCAAGTTATTTTACGGAGATATGCAAATTTTGGGACGAAATTTCTTTTAAGGGGTGGAATGTAATATTTCGAAGAAACAAACGCTATTCTGGTATTTTAAACCGTAAATTAGGGTTCGCGTGTATATTATTTTGGAAAGTCATCGAATATGATTCGATTCGAGTGCAATGTGAATTCTTTTTATATTCACCGAGAATTGTGAATTAAGGAATAGAATATTATGAGGTAGTTCGGCGTATAATTTTAACGTCGATTACGTGTCGAGCGTCGAATTTTATGAAATTTTCTAAGCGACAAAGCTTAGAATTAAATTCTATATTAATGAAATATTATTTATAAAGTAAGTGCGAACTTACTCGACCATTTGAGATGAGTCGATTATTAACGTTTGAGGCGTTTTGAGCGTCGGCGTCTCAGAGGCGTTTTGAAAATGGGTTTAATGATCAGGAAATTATATTATTTAATTTCCTATGATTATTTTATATAATTAGAGTATTATTAAGCATTAAAATCAATGCCCAAGCTATGAGAACTCGATAATTACAATTAGTAATTTTCGAAACCCTAATTTTGAAAACTAGGGTTTTCTCACATGAAATGATACCATTAAATTATCCTATGCTATAATTTATTATCTAAACCATATGTTATGACATATATACATATATATGGCACGAAAATAACTTATATACCCATATGAAATCGAAGTAGACGTGACTTACGTATATGGCATAATTCACGCCATTTTGCTATGTATTTTACTATGTGATGTTTTAATAAATTAAAAGACATGTATTTTATATCTATGATTTATACCTTGATTAATACATAGTATTATTGTGCAACAAAAATAAAATCCCACCCTTTATCAAATATATGCGCCGGCTACACCCTCTTTTACAAGCATGAATCATACTTTTTCAATACCCAATACCATGAGAGGCTTTTAGCTCTCACTAATCATCACTAATCCCACTACCTAAAATGCTGCAATTATTTTAAATATTTTGTGTGTGTGCCGTGTAGGGAGAATGAGAGATATAGGGAGGGAGACTCTTCTCATTCACCACACTTCCCCTCACTTCACTCATTTCAAATCCTTGGAACACTCTCAAAAACACTCCTCCCTCTCTCCTCCATTGCTGCAAACCGTGAGCTTCCATTCCCCACCTTGAAAATATTTTTCTTCTTCTTCTCTTTTTCCTACACAAAGCTTGATACCCCATACCTTTTTCTTTGATTCCATACCATTTCAAAGGTAAGAATAGACTATGGGTTCGAGTTTTTGTAATATCCCGAAGAATTAAAGGCCTAATTACGATATTTAAAATTCGTAAATTAGGGTTTTGCCGAAATAATTGGATTAGAAATATATCGAATAATGATTTCGATTATTTACGAGATAATGAATTCCTATTTTATATTCACTAAGAATTGTGAATTAAGGAATATATATATATATAAAGTGTTTCGGCAGTAGTATTTTAACGTCGATTGAATATCGATAGTTAAAATTTCGTAAAAATTTCTAAGTGACGAAACTTAGAATTAAATTCCATTATTAATGGAATGATTTAATAAAGTGATTACAACTTTATTATGAACATTTTGAGATAGTCGATAATGAGCGTTTTGAGGCGTTTTAAGCGTCAGCGTTTAGAGATGAATAGAAAAATCGTCTAATGATCAAGGAATTATAATATTTAAATTCCTATGATTATTTTATGCAATTAAGTATTATTTAGCATTAAAATAATGCTAGGGAATTAAGGAATGATTATTGAATAAAGTTAGCATTTTGAAAACCTAATTTGAAAATTAGGGTTTGACACATGAAATCTTTTTAATAATTTTTCCTATGATATAATTTATCATCTAAGACATATATTATGTTATATAACTATTGAAAGCAAGAAAATAAAATGTTTTAGCACATGGAATGCAAAAGTGCCGTGAGTGTTATAATTAGGATTAAATGGATGCATTTTTTTTGCTATTTCCTATCATGTTGCGTAAATATGTGTAATATTTTTAATATGTGTAATAATGTGATACAATTACACTCAAATCAAGTGGGATGCCTTTTGAATAGTGAGTAGCCGTTTAGTTTGACAAGTGAGGTTGGAAGATTAAATAAAACTCTTCCATTTTGAAAAGTGTCGTCCCTTTTTGAAGCTAAATCAAATGAATCGTGTTTCATTTAATGTGTGGTGTAAGTGCATTAACTCAAGTGTAAGTGATGACATGTTGTGAGTATGTCATCAATTAAAATCTTGCCAAATTTTTGTGAGATGGTCGACGTCCCTAGGTTAATAGGAGTAGGATTTTTTGTTTTATCGATGTGTTGTGTAAGTGTATTAACTTTGTGTAAGTAGTGTCATAATGTGAATATGTCATCCAAAATAAGGCTTGCAACTTGTTTGTGAGTGAGAAATAACAGAGAGAGTAGTAGGAAATAGGTTAATTATTTATTTCATTTTACTTGTACTTAATCACTTTGATAAAACAAAACATCACACTTTCTCTTCCCAAACACATTACATCGTGAGCACTCCTTGAGAAGAACCTAGAGTGTTCTACATTTCATTCACCAAATCCTTGCTATTAAATCCTTGTGCACTAAATCGACACCGGTAAAGAGGTTAGAAATCGAACGAGCTTCCTATATACGTTAAAATTTTCGATTTTAATATTTATGCTTATGTTCTTAATGATAGAAATATGAAGAATTATGCTATCATGTTTAGTGGTTTGTAAATATTGTTTATTATGTTAAGTATGGTTCATATATGATGTTTGATTAAAAGATAAGCATGATATAAATTAAATAGTGATTACCAAAATTTATAAGTTAATCTTGTTGATGGATTAGTGATCTATGATGATAGTTAAGCTCATAGGGATTTATTAAAATTTTGAAAAGCATATGTTAAAGATTTGATATGTACGAATTGTTTGAAATGTTTAAGTATGATTCAAAATTTTATTAAATGATTTTGGGTTTGAATATGTGATCTTGGATATTTATTAAGCATGTATTGTTAATTAACAAATTTTTAAAAAAATTGTCCGGATTTCAAAGAAAAATCGAGGACTAAGGTTAATGGAATAGTGATGTTTTATTTTTGTATATTAAGTGTTATTATACATTATTGGTCCTTGATTAGTATTGAGCATAAATTGATTTTACAAAAATTTTAGAAATCACATGTTAATTGTTTTATGATTACGAAAATCATTGAAGATCATTTGTTAATGTACAAATTATGTATAAGTGATATGATATCATATTATTGATCTAGGGCATTAATTTAGTACCATGTGATTTTCTTAGAGATTTTGGAAATTGATTGCTCAATTTACTTGAGGGAGCCGTGAGCTTCAAAGGATAATTACATGAGATATGAGATGAAGTTTATGAGTATTAGGATATATTAATGGTATATGATAATGTATGGGCGCTTGTGTAATTTTATAATAATTTTAGAAAATTGTTGGATATGGTTTAGTGATGGCGAAAGCTATAGGAAATTGATGTTCAATTTTCTATAGTTAATGTTAATACATATTAGTGATACTATAATAAAATATTACACTATATGAATTTAGAAGAATTTTGGAAGAAGTTTGAAAAACTTAGCCATAAGGGCCGAAAGCTTAAGGTTAAAGAATTAGGTTTTAATTTCCTTATATCGAGAAAAATGATACATTATATGTCAGAAATTATTTTAGACATATTAAGAATTTATGAAATTTTATAAACATAGAATACTATGTTTATGGCGAAACGTTATATTAAATAACGTTAGAAATGAAAAAATAATGTTTATTGAATAAGTTGATTAATATTGAAGAAAAATATTAATAAAGTTATCGATTTGCGTGAAAGATCGAAATTAAGGCTTTATGTAAAGAAATCGATTGAAAGTCGGTTTATATGGAAATTAGTTGCTAAAATATGAATTATTGAAAAGTTTATTAAGAAAAGTCAAAAATGTTGACTTTTGATTTAGCGATATGAAATCGTTCGATAAATCTGCTAATGCGTGTAAAGCGTATAAATTTTATAAGAAAGTCTCTTTGGTGAGAAAAGATTTCATACTTGAGATCTTTATATCGAAAACGTTAGAATCGTTGAGCGTTTAACCTAAATGGTTAAAATGAAATAGTTGATTATATCTCGTCTCTGTCAAGCACGAAATGTTTAGTTAAGATCTGCGATTGGATGACGTATTGAATTAGTTAAGAAATTGAATTATTATAGTATAAGTTATCAAAGTTTATTTTAAACTTTGAAAATCAACGTGACCGACGTCTTGAAATCATTTTACGTAAAGGTTTGGGCGCGGACGTGATGGTTGGCGTGAAAACAATCGAATTAAGAAAGTCTCCAATCCGGTGGGCTTCGTTTCTTTCTCCTCGAGGATAAAATGTTTATCAAATGTTTATTTACAATGCTCTCTGTTGAGAAATGATTACCTTCCCAAAATGTTTATGATTTTATGTATGATCCTATCAATAGGCTTGGTTCGCCACCAACATATTATGATGAATGTTATGTTTATGAGGAGAATGATTATGAGATGAATTGTTTATGAGGAGGATGATGATATTTTATGAGGAGGATGATGATATTTTATGAGGAGAATGATATGATGTATTATGAGGAGGATGGTATGATGTATTATGAGGAGGATGATGTGATGATATGAATGTTGTTGGTTCACTACCAACGTATGACGGTGTTGTAATGAGATTGATTGTTGTTGGCTCATCACCAACATATTATGATATTGTGATGTTATGATGATATTAAATGTCGTTGGTTCGCTACCAGCGTATGTGAAATATGATAATGTTAATAGGAAATGATACGGATCATACAGACGGAAAATATATCGGCGGACAACTTTATGAAAATGAAGAAAATGTTTGATGGCATGAGTATTTCTACTAAAACCTCGTGTGTTACTAATGGGCGAGTAATTTAATGAAAATGTTTTTGGCATAAGCCAGCTGAGTGCATTCTTGTACTCGGCCGTGCATATTGTTTTTAAATGTGTGATTGAGTGGTGATGCGATGGGCGGTGTTGAGCAATAGGAAAGTTGTCGTGATAGTATACATTGATGGTACATCGTCATATGTACACATCACATGTTTTCATTGCTAGATTATGAAGTCGTATGTACAATATGTTTAGTCGAGACCTTGAGCGCTTGAAATTCTAGAAATATCTCTTGTATATTACTCACAACTTAGTACTTTATTATATAATTGTGTTCTTTAACCACATTCCATATAACAGTCCACTGCTAATCCGTACTTAAGATTAGAGGGCATTACGAAGTTGTGTCGGGCGATTTCGCTCTTTGAATCTAAAATCTCCTTTAAGGTTAAGTCTAGATTGAGTCACTAGACTTCTAAAGGTCATTGACAATGCTCAACACTCCATCACATCAAGCTCAAGCTGGAATGAGGTAAATGATTCCTTTTCAAAGTTTTGAAATGAGAAGTTCAATGATGAAGAAGATTGAAATCATATTTTGAAAGTAAAGGTGAAGAAATGTATGAAGTTTGATTGAAATAAAAGTTACGAGAAAGAAAATTTCAAAACTTTATTTTGAAATCAATGAAGTAATGAAAATGATATGAAATGAAAGTTATGAAAAGGATTGAGAATGGAGGTTGGAAATGAAGGTTGAAATGATGTTTTATGTTATGAGAAAATGTTGACATTGATATGTCCAAAGTAAAAGTTGAATTCGTGAAATTGATGAGAAATTTATTGTTATGAACGAGTTATGTTATTAATGTGTGAAAATGCTCAAAATGGACATTTATATGTCAAATATGTTATGTTGAATTTTGAAATTCAAAGAAGTACATCGTCTGATGAACTACGTTGTGAATATTTGAAATGTTATTTCAAATCTTAAAGTTTATTATGATGATGGGTATGTAATCCCAAAGAGCGTGGTATTTAAGATGCATGATCCCTTTGCAAAGAACATAGAAGGATGAATTATAAGGTTTTATTACATCTTGATAACAAAAGCGAGATCGAAACTAGAATCTCGAATTGAAGGACGAGAAGAAAATATCTGACGAAATGGAAATGTTGTCAAAATGATGAATGTCACTATGCGATAAGTGACATGAGTATAGTCTTTATATTTTGGATGCTCACGCGCGACGGAACTCCAAATCGACTATAACTTTTTCGTTAGAAGCGAAATAGAGATATGATTAAAGAATCAGTTAAGTTGAGTATTATGGTTTACACAGAATGATAGACCATGAGATGGTAGAAATTTTGAAAGTAAATTGAGGAATTGGATTTTAGTAGTATGAGTAGATTTTGAGAAGTATGGTGGTGTATTGATAACCCTTACAATGTATGATGACCTATTCCGGGTTATATGAGGTTTCAAATTCTATTCATTACAATTTTGTCATTGAGTTTAACTCATGACCTAGTTCTAATTGAGAAATCGGTTGAGTTTCTCACTTTTACGAAAAGAAATTTACAACACGAAAACTTATAAAGTATCCTCTGAAACCAAACCCTTGGTGGTGAGAAAATAATTGTGATGGATGCAGCGACCCATATGACCAAAGAAATCTCGATGAGTCGTCATTACGGTCTTGGGACCTAGATCCCAATTATTGATTATCTGAACATATGGATTCAAATGGTAAAATTGTTATTTTGGGTGCGAATCCATACCTTTTGAAAGTTGTTATGATGAATTCTCTTCGATTCTTGAAACCAATGAGTATGATGAGGTTGACTTATTTTTAGTCACCTAAAAGTTTCAGATCAGTAAAGAAATTGACATCAAAAAGTTATGATGTAAAGAAGATCTCGTTGGGACGTGATATAGATATATTGTCCCCTATGATGCACATCGATGCAATGACCCTTGATGGGCTTTTCAGATATTGATAACTGTGAAGTTATATCTTCATGTGTTGTGATAATAATAAAGTTATAATGAGATACTCTTTAGCATTGAATCAAGAGTAAAAGTAAAGAAAAGTATATGATACCTTTGGGATATAAATTCCCCTTATTATATCATAACGAGAGAGATTACAACTTATCTTAAAGATAATTGTTTGTCCTTTAATACCTCCTTAGTAGGTTGGACATGTTTAAAGGAATGAAGATGCATGCAAGATATTCTTTTCAAAGAATATATATAAAGAAATAATAGCATCTCGGAAAATAAATCTCTCGCTTTATACCTCAATCAATGAGATTATGCTTGAGCATAATCAATTCAATAATTGAGACTTGGTTAAACAAGCGATAATGAGATTGAGGAATCATAATCTTTGAGATGTGCGAACAGCTAGGATAGCCCTAGCATTTCAATCAAGTATGGAGAAAATATCTCCAAAGTCGAGATATGGTAATGAGATGCTTGGAATTTAAGTTATGGTGTACAAATGTACTACCTTACCAAGCTATATAACAATAATAGCGGTTCTAATCACGAATGTGAGAACGAAGCATAATGAAAGTAATATGACTTTCGGATACCATGTTCGAGAAAAAGGACAAAAGTTAAGAATAGCGGAAGAAATTACGAGTTATACATTTATGAGATAGCTCATGATATGATATAAGCTTGAGAGGTATTACGATTTCAATAAGGAAGGAAATTCCTTTGAAGTAAAGCGGATAAAGAAATATATTCATTATTTGAAATGGATCTTAGTATTCTAAGTTATATTGACATAAAATGCTGCGTCTTGAGTGTCTTAGTAATTAACAAGTCTCTGCTATATACCTCAACCCATATGATTATGCTTGAACAAAGTTGATTTGAATTTTGAGACCTTAGTGAAACAAATAATAGTAAGCATGAAAAGAGTGAATGGTTTTACTAAAATTTGTTTATGATAAGATTGCATGAGGGTATATGCACTTGTAAATTGCGATAAATGTTCTGCGAGTACTAACAGAATCTTTGCTAGATGGGAACACGAGCAAAGAGTTAGGGGAAGGCGAGTCCCAAAGCGAGGAAGAAGAAGAAATACTACCACCACCCCCACCTCCACGATCGTAGAATAGAGGAACTTTTCCTTAGGCGAGAGCCGCCTACCTTTAATGGAAAAGGAAGTCCGATGATGCGGAGCAATGGGTAAGAAGCGATAGAAAGGATTTTCGATTTTCTCCGTTGTACAACCTGAAGCGGTATCTTGTGTCACCTTCAACTTATTGGACTGCGGTTTACGGTGGGAAGCGGAAGGAAAACCATGACACCGGAACAAATGGGCTATTTTACTTGGGAAGATTACAAAGAGATGTATGAAATACATCCTAAAAGTTATAGGAAGAGAAAGGAGAGCGAGTTCTTCAATTTGAAGCAAGAAAGAATGTCGGTGACAGAGTATGATCGCATCTTTTGCAATATGTCAAGATATGCTCCAGACCAAGTGAGTACTGACATGAAGATGTCAGAGAAATTTTAATCTAGTCTAAGGCATGAAATAAGAATGCCTCTTGCTAGTCATGGTAACTTGACATATACTGAAGCTCTCAGTCGGGCTTTAGATGTTGAAGCAGCAATGCCTGAGGATAAACTGACCCATACAAAGTCACATAATGCTGGTGACAAAGGCAAGAAAATGGGAAGGAAATTTTGGGAATATAATTAACAAAAGGCCATGGCGAGGAACATGGTACCACAAGGGCGAGTAGGGATTTTCCTTGCCCAAAATGTCATACTTGCAGAGGTGCATACTAGTGAGCGATGGTAGTTACTTTAAATGTGGTTTGAAGGGCCACTATGCATATATTGCTTGAAATGCTTGGGAGAAGCGATAAGGCTGAACCAACCACTTAGGGCTATACAATATCAGCCCCAATATCCGCGACAACGAAACAACGATGACAAGCGCCATGGCGACAGAGAGATACCGACAATGGCAAGTACCCGTCGACCATAACCGACATAGGCTAGAGTTATGCTCTACACCAAAGGCAAATTTCAAATGAGGATTACGATTCGGCGAAGGCCATTCGGAGATATAGAATCTATAATAATATGAGACTTATATGTAGAAAATGGATTATGTTGAAGTGGTGTCGAAATTTTGGATGTAGAAAGGACTAGGCGCCATGTAATCGATCGACAGTAGACCGACCCTCGTAATTAATGTATGAAAAGTCCTCCGAGGCATTTTGATGAGATATATTATATGGTTTTGAAGAAAGGTATCGATGTATAAAAGCGAATTGTTCGAATAAGATATAGCTCTTGTGAGATTATAGTCATGCCATTCGGACTATCTAATATATCATCCTTGTACATAAACCTCAAAATCGAGTGTTCACACATACTTAGACATTTTGTCTTAATCTTTTGAATGATGTTCTTATCCATACGAAGAAGCGAGAAGAACATAAAGAACATCGGAGGGCATGTCTTGCGGACATTTAAAGCCGAACAATTTTGCCGAGTTAAGTATTGTGAATTTCGGCAAGAAAGAATATTCCTCGGACACGTTGTGTCTCGGTAGGAATCAAAGTGCGTAAGAATGGAAGTCGTCAATGACCTAAAGGAGATCGAGAATTTCTTAGGTAAATTGACTATTATCGGAGATTCATTAAGAATTTTCTAAGATAGCAAGGCCGATGTCTGAGATACTGAAAAAGGAATCAATTTACATGGACCAATAAATGTAAGGCCATGTATTAATATGAGAAAGACAATAGCTTACGCATCACGGTGACTTAGGCCACATGAATAGAATTACCCAACTCACGACGGAAATAGTCGAGATGCGAGATCAACCATGAACCGTATTTCCACACTCACGATTATGTCGGTTGAGAAAAGCGTAGTAAGCGAAAAGAAAGGATGAAATATTTGTAAGAATACGAGCTAAGAAGAGAAATGAAGGGCTGACGGATTATAAAGAAGCGCCGGACAATGTCATATTGTCTAAGGGAAGGTTATACATTTCAAGTAGAAATAAGCTTAGAAACGAAATCATGAATGAAGCTCATGATATTCCTCGTACCGCCTTATCAGGCAACATTAAGATATATTATGATTTACGAGAAAAGTTAGATAGTAAGGAATGAAATGAGATATAACCATATTGTCGAGCAGTGTCTCGGTTACCAACAAGAAAAGGCATTGTATCAATGGCCTTATAAGAGGTTATAATCTCTAGATATACACAAATGAAAATGGAATGACATAGCAATGGATTATTGACGGGTTTTGTTAAAGTCATAAAGAAGTAACACTGCTATATGTGTAGCAGTGGATTGACTCACCAATTACGTTCATCTCTGATTATTCAGATGACTCATGGATTTGATAAGTTAGTTCAGTCATACGTAAAGGAGATCGTATATTTACATGGGGTACTAAAACCTATCACTTGGATAGAGACTCCAAGTTTACCCTAGATTTTGAACTAGCTTACCAAGAGGAGTTAGACACGAGATTGAACCTTAACATAGATGTCCACTCACGGACAGATGGACGTTTAAGGATACGATGAGAATATTAATGATAAATCGAGGTACAAGTGGGAATATGTTTTACCACTTGTTAAGTTCACGTACGACCATAGCTGTCAAGCAACTATCAATATAGCCATCCGAGGCATTATGTGGAAAGGCGTATTGACCACTACTTTATTGAAATAAAGTGGGTGAGATATGTATAAGGTCGACAGCGTAAATGAAATGATCAAGATATCTACCAAATGAGGCAAAAGAATAAGAAAAGCTCAGGACAGACAAAAGTCTTACGCTGATACGCGTAGATCTGAACTGCATTTATGAATGCGGAAATAAAATTTTCTTAAGATTTCTCCATCGTGGGAAATTATAAAGTTCGAGATACAAGAATGTTGAGATCACATATTATAGGACCTTACGAGCTCCTAGTAATGATAGGCTAGTAGCTATAGATCGGTACTTCCACCAAATTTGGGGAAAGTGCGTAATGTCTTCCGTGTCACGCTTAAGAAATACGAAAATGACCCAATTCACGTAAACCATCATGATGGCGTGATCTTTAACTCAGATGAGTTGTGATAAAAATCTGCGACTTTTTGATCGTGCGATTCAGCGATTAAATAATCAAGTTTGGGTCTTTAATGAAAGTCGATGAAGGAATCATGGACAAAAGAAATCACGTGGAAAATTTAAGATGTATGATGCAAAGATGCCCCATAATTTATGAGGAATGCAAATTTCGGGACAAAATTTCTTTTAAGGGGGGTAGAATGTAATATCCCGAAGAATTAAAGGCTAATTACGATATTTAAAATTAAGTAAATTAGGGTTTTGCCGAAATAATTGGATTAGAAATATATCGAATAATGATTTCGATTATTTACGAGATAATGAATTCCTATTTTATATTCACTAAGAATTGTGAATTAAGGAATATATATATATATATAAAGTGTTTGGTGTAGTATTTTAACGTCGATTGAATATCGATAGTTAAAATTTAAGTAAAAATTTCTAAGTGTGAAACTTAGAATTAAATTCCATTATTAATGGAATGATTTAATAAAGTGATTACGACTTTATTACGAACATTTTGAGATGAGTCGATAATGAACGTTTTGAGACGTTTTAAACGTCAACGTTTAGAGATGAATAGAAAAATGCGTCTAATGATCAAGGAATTATAATATTTAAATTCCTATGATTATTTTATGCAATTAGAGTATTATTTAGCATTAAAATAATGCTAGAGAATTAAGGAATGATTATTGAATAAAGTTAGCATTTTGAAAACCTAATTTGAAAATTAGGGTTTAACACATGAAATCTTTTTAATAATTTTTCTATGATATAATTTATCATCTAAGACATATATTATGTTATATAACTATTGAAAGCAAGAAAATAAAATGTTTTAGCACATGGAATGCAAAAGTGTCGTGAATGTTATAATTAGGATTAAATGGATGCATTTTTTTTTCTATTTCCTATCATGTTGCGTAAATATGTGTAATATTTTTAATATGTGTAATAGTGTGATACAATTACACTCAAACCAAGTGGGATGCCTTTTGAATAGTGAGTAGCCGTTTAGTTTGACAATTGAGGTTGGAAGATTAAATAAAACTCTTCCCTTTTGAAACGTGCCGTCCCTTTTTGAAGCTAAATCAAATGAATTGTGTTTCATTTAATGTGTGGTGTAAGTGCATTAACTCAAGTGTAAGTGATGACATGTTGTGAGTATGTCATCAATTAAAATCTTGCCAAATTTTTGTGAGATGGCCGACGTCCCTTGGTGAATAGGAGTAGAATTTTTTTTGTTTTATCGATGTGTTGTGTAAGTGTATTAACTTTGTGTAAGTAGTGTCATAATGTGAATATGTCATCCAAAAATAAGGCTTGCAACTTGTTTGTGAGTGAGAAATAACCAGAGAGAGTAGTAGGAAATAGGTTAATTATTTATTTCATTTACTTGTACTTAATCACTTTGATAAAACAAAACATCACACTTTCTCTTCCCAAACACATTCTACCGTGAGTACTCCTTGAGAAGAACCTAGAGTGTTCTTCATTTCATTCACCAAATCCTTGCTATTAAATCCTTGTGCACTAAATCGACACTTAGGTAAAGAGGTTAGAAATCGAGCGAGCTTCCTATATAGATTAAAATTTATGATTTCCGACAGTTCGATTTTAATATTTATGCTTATGTTCTTAATGATAGAAATATGAAGAATTATGCTATCATGTTTAGTGGTTTGTAAATATTGTTTATTATGTTAAGTATGGTTCATATATGATGTTTCAATTAAAGATAAGCATGATATAAATTAAATAGTGATTACGAAAATTTATAAGTTAATCTTGTTGATGGATTAGTGATCTATGATGATAGTTAAGCTCATAGGGTTTATTAAGAATTTTTGAAAAGCATATGTTAAAAGATTTGATATGTACGAATTGTTTGGAAATGTTTAAGTATGATTCAAAATTTTATTAAATGATTTTGGGTTTGAATATGTGATCTTGGATATTTATTAAGCATGTATTGTTAATTAACAAATTTAAAAAAAAAAAAAAATTGACTGGATTTCAAAGAAAAATCGAGAACTAAGGTTAATGGAATAGTGATGTTTTATTTTTGTATATTAAGTGTTATTATACATTATTGGTCCTTGATTAGGATTGAGCATAAATTGATTTTACAAGAATTTTTAGAAATCACATGTTAATTGTTTTATGATTACGAAAATCATTGAAGATCATTTGTTAATGTACAAATTATGTATAAGTGATATGATATCATATTATTGATCTAGGGCATTAATTTAGTACCATGTGATTTTACTAGAGATTTTGGAAATTGATTGCTCAATTTCACCCAAGGGCCGTGAGCTTCAAAGGATAATTACATGAGATATGAGTTGAAATTTATGAGTATTAGGATATATTAATGGTATATGATAATGTATAGGCCTTGTGTAATTTTATAATAATTTTAGAAAATTGTTGGATATGGTTTAGTGATGGCGAAAGCTATAGGAAATTGATGTTCAATTTTTCTATAGTTAATGTTAATACATATTAGTGATACTATAATAAAATAGTACACTATATGAATTTAGAAGAATTTTGGAAGAAGTTTGAAAAACTTAGCCATAAGGGCGAAAGCTTAAGGTTAAAGAATTAGGTTCTAATTTCCTTATATCGAGAAAATGATACATTATATGTCTAGAAATTATTTTAGACATATTAAGAATTTATGAAATTTTATAAACATAGAATACTATGTTTATGGCGACACGATTATATTAAATAACGTTAGAAATGAAAAATAATGTTTAATGAATAAGTTGATTAATATTTAAGAAAAATATTAATAAAGTTATCGATTTGCGTGAAAGATCGAAATTAAGGCTTTATGAAAAGAAATCGATTGAAAGTGGTTTTATATGGAAATTAGTTGCTAAATATGAATTATTGAAAAGTTTATTAAGAAAAGTCAAAATTGTTGACTTTTGATTTAACGATATGAAATCGTTAGATAAATCAGCTAATGCGTGTAAAGCGATATAAATTTTATAAGAAAGTCTCTTTGGTGAGAAAAGATTTCATACTTGAGATCTTTATATTGTAAAACGTTAGAATCGTTGAGCGTTTAACCTAAATGGTTAAAATGAAATAGTTGATTATATCTCGTCTCTATCAAAGCACGAAATGTTTAGTTAAGATCTGTGATTGGACGACATATTGAATTCGTTAAGTTGTAATATCACGAAGAAATTAGCGCCTACTTACGATAAGTTTAATTAGTAAAATTCACTAAACAGCGAGCTTAGGATAAAATTTCTTTATTAATGAAATAATTTAACGAGGTAATTACGATATTACTACGATCATTTTGAGATGATTCGATAGTTAACGTTTTGAGGCGTTTCAAGCGTTAACGTTTAGAGATGAATAGAAAAATGATATTAATGATCAAGGAATTATAGTATTTAAATTCCTATGATTATTATATGAAATTAAAGTATTGTTTAACATTAAAACAATGCTAAAGCATTAAGGATTCGATAGTGATTAAAATCTTAATTTTGAAAACCTAATTAGAAAATTAGGGTTTTCTTATACAAAATAATACCAATAAATTTTCCTATGATATAATTTATTATCTAAACCATATGTTATGATATATATACCTATAAATAACATGAAAATAAAATATGTATCAATTGAGACTAATAAAAGTGAAACCTTAGGTTATGAATAACATATTGCACATCACTTTGGTATACACTTTGTTAAGTTACATATTAATTATATAAATTGTATCTATGTTACATACTAACATAGTATAATAAAGGAAGATATAATATACATGGAAGAATGTATCTTAACTAATACATAGTATCTAGTATAACAACATTTAACACAAAAAAATAAAATCTATTCATTTGTTCATCAAAAGAGCTGGCTCTTGCTCCAAAAATGCATGGCTTGGGGTGTTAGTGGCCAACAAAGTGTAGGAGATATTAAATTCATCTCATGACTCATTAGGTGAGTCATAGGCTATAAGTACAAAGTCTTCCATTTCTCTCCTACTTGCATGTGAGGCAGAGAGTGGAGGGAGTATAATAGGTAGGATTCTATTTCTTTCTCTCACAATCACACCTACTCAAGTCTTGAAAAAAAATATACAACTATTTTCCTCTCCAAGAGTTAGAGAGGCAGGAGAGCTTCTTAATAGGAAATTGAGTGTTCTTCTTTTCTTTCTTCACCAAAGCTTAGTGTATAACCCTTCTATCATAAGTTCATACCATAGAAGGTGAGGAATTGAGCAAGGTTTCGATCATATCTAAGATTTTTTAAAAAATTTGAAAGCTTGAGCTAAAGGAAATACATGTGTTTTGGTATTCTTGGTGTTCTTGGTGGTGAAAATTTACTAATGCATATGTTCTTAGTGATTGTTGAATGTAACATTTAGCTAATGCATGTTAAGTTTGACTTAGGAATAGGTAAGTGTTCTTGATTTCAAAATATTATGCATGTATGTTTAATTTCAAAATTTGCTAACACTATGCTAAGTTATGCATCAAGAGGGTGTAGCATGATGAATAGAAGCTAGATCATGTTAAAATTTATTTTGAACATGTTATGAAATTCTTGTAATTGTCGAAAGTTTTCTAAAAAATTATTTAAAGATAGATTAATGATCTATGATCTTGTAGGAGTTTATAGTAAATTGTTTTGAATTTTGGAAAATTTTATGTTAATCTCTTGAAATTACGAAAACATGGAAAAAATTATGTTGATGTGTAATTTTATTCAAAGCATGCAATGACATATAGTTAATCTAGGACCTAAACTAAATACTCTATGATTTTACTAGAATTTTGGGAATTAATTGTGCAAATTCTTGAAAAGGCCGAGAGCTTCAAGGCTCAATTTGATGATGATTAATTTGTTTTAATGAAAACTATGATGTAATATTGTTATACTATAATGTATAAGCATGATGTAATTTTGTTAGAATTTTATGAAAATGTCTAGTGCATGTGTGTAAAAAATCGAAACCATAGACCTTGATTTGTTAATGTAGAAATTAAATATGATAAACCATATGTTATAAATATGTTATGAATTGATGTTGGGACTATATACTAAATAATTAGATTTTTCAAAGAATTGTTTGGACAAGTTGAAGAAAGCAGTGAATTTGAAGTTAATTAAGTAATAAACAAAATTTTCTATAGTTAATAATTAATACATATTAGTGATACTATGATAATATAGTACACTATGTATAATTTGAAGAAAATTTGAAAAATAATTGAATATAATTATATAATATAGCGAGAGCTATATTAAAAGTATTAAGGATTTTAAATCCTTAAATGTCAAATTAATGATGTATTATATATTTAGAAGTTATCTTCAAAATATATCTAAAAAAAATAGTAATAAAAGAATTTAGCAAAATAAATCAATTAGAAATTGATTTATATGAAATTAAAGATTAAAATATAAATTAGTAAAGAATTTACTAATAAAAGTCAAAATTATTGACTTTTGAAATCAGCGTATGAAATCGTTCGATAAATACACTAATCTGGCGTAAAGCGTATTAATTGAGTAATGAAGTCTCGTTGGTAAGAAAAGATTTAAATGGCTGAAATCGTTAAATCGGCGATGAAATCGTTGAACCTTTACCAAAAGGTTAGAATGGTAATTGTTAAACATATCTGGTTTACGTTGAAATACGAAATGTTAATTACGATTGAGCGGCGTATTGAATTCGATAAAGAATTGATTTAGATCGATATAGAATATCGAAGTTTATGCTAGACTTTAAAAGTCTCGGCGTGAGCGGCGTACTAAACATCGTTTTTGCGTAAAGGTGTGAGCCGGCGCATAGCGGCGGACGTTGAAGAATAATCGAGATAAAAGCGATCGAATAGTCCGGTGGGCTTTACTACACTTTTAAGTGATAAATTCTTGAGTGAATAATTTTTATATTCTTGATATCAAGAAATGATGTTAAAATGTTTAAAGCAATTACACCAAAAATGTTTATGTTTTATGTATGTATCCTATCCTTGATTGCTATAATGTGAATCGTTGGGTAGCTCCCAACTTATGAATGAAATCGATATCGGATCTTATCTTGGGAAGGCTTATACAGCTAAGATTAACGTGTACACCTAATGGTATTGTGTGTTGTAAGGACAATTCACGGCGGTCGCGGCGGCGTAGGAGGGGCCTCGCTTCTACGGCGTTAATGATAATGATATGAAGAAAGGATAAGGATATGGATCATACATGCAAGTAAAATGCTTGGCGAGCAAATGTTTATGAGCGATGAAATATTTTTGTTAAGCATAAGGTATTTCAAATAAAACCCTTATGTCTTACTATGATGTGGCAGAGTAATTTAAATACGATAAAATGTTTTTGGCATAAGTCCATTGAGTACATTCTTGTACTCAGCCCTGCATGTTTGTTTTAAATGTGCGGGTTGGTATTAAATCTTGATGGAGGGTGTTGAGAAGTCAGGACTACTTTTGATAAGTTTATGTATGTTAAGTTAGAAACCTTGGGTACACGTCGTCATACGTGTATTCACATGACTTCCGCTGCAGTTTGAACAATGTTTTGTGAACCGATGATATTAACAGTTAAAGTCCTTCAGGTTATTATATTTCCTTTGGTTCTATTGGTTCAGCTCACCTGGTATACTATGTTATTTTGCATATAGTATACATCCTCGTATTAGTATTTCATGAACCCTAGGTACTATTCCTTCAATTGTTCCCCTCCAATCCGTTTTAGGGTTGGGGTGGTAACAGTGGTATCGAGGCGGTTAGCTCTTTGAAACCAAACTTTTCTTTCAAAAAGTTGAGTCTAGATTGAGTCACTAGACTTCTAGAAATCAGCTGACTATACTCAACACTCCATCACATTCAGCTCAACCGGGACAAGGTAAATGATTTTCTTTTTAGATTCATGAAATGAAAAGTTTAAATGATGAATCAGATTGGAATCATTAGTAAAGGAAAAGGGAAAGGAATGTTATGATGTTCAATTGAAAAATAAGCTATGAGAATGAAATTTTTCAAAATTTATTATTTTGAAATGAATGAAAACTATGAATAAGAAGAATTTCAAACTTGATTTTGAAATCAAAAAGTAGTGATGGCAAGTAATTAAAAATTTGTGGATGAATGTATATGATTGATTTGAAATTAGATGATTAATGTTGAAAGGATGAATACAAATTGATATACATGTATGAATTGATTATGTTATCATTTAAACTATGAATCTCGAAAATCAACTATGACAAATGATATGTTATCTTGAGAAGAACATAGTCGATATAGGAAGCATGATCACATATTGTAAAGAGCGTGAAATGCAATTTCATTTCCATGTAAGAATAAGAGAATGACATGACCAACGAAAAGGGATGGTAACTACGAGCTTGAGGAAGAAGGCGAATCACGAAGGATGAATACGATCTCAATGTATGGAATGAGCAGCGTCGGCGCCATGATTACGACTACAACCGACTTCGACATCGGCAGCGGCATGCGACCTCGGTGTCGGCATTACCTCGTATTTTGTCACGAGCATGCAAATTTTCTGCATTGCGCAGTAATTTTGTTTTAGCTCGTTCTCTTTCGTTAGAACTCCGATTTGCGCATGGTTTTCACCTGAGAAACCCTGAAACACTGAACTTCATTTGTTATGAAGGACTGAAACTCTATTTCTTACTCCAGAATTCACGAAAGTCTTTAGAAGGTTAGTTTGAGTTGTAGACTAGTATAAAGATCTTATAATATACCATAAACCTTGGAGCGTTAAATAATAAGTTTTCCGGTGGGATAAGAAAACTACGATATGTGTTACCTATAACATTTATCATTCATCGAGATATGTTTGGGTTGTCTATCTACTTTGTAGATTGTCCGATTATCTAGTTATTTAAACAAATCCGTTTAAGTTATCTTATCATTTATCGAGATAATGTTTAGTTGACTTATGTTAGTTTTGTCTATGGCGGATGGAGGAATCGTTATATGGCTAGAAGAAGGATTGGACCAAACCCTACTCCCGAAGAAGCGTGCGTCTATCTGAGAAATTTGGATGTGTTGTGGAGAAGACTTGGGGAATTCTAATGTACTATCTCCGATTATGGAGAAATGCTCAAGCATATGGTGTGACGGACTATGGCGGTATCAAGCGTCTTTTGACCATACTTCCATGTATTTGGGAGGACTACGCTCGAGAAGTGTCAGGGGACTATATTTATCGCGCAGCGGAGGTTATGATCGGTTGGTGATCTACCAGATTCATCGACCATTTGAGTTATGTTTCTTGCATTTATGGGGTTGCCAGAGGACCTTACCTTCCTCCAGGGAGTATACATGGCGTGACGACACGCGGAGTGGTTATATCTGTTGAGGTACATGACGAGTTAATCGGTGATACCTCGATATCTATTCGATGAGGCGAGACTCGCCCAGTGGATAGGGCTGCGTCCGGTTGCATTAGGGCGCTGTTTTCCACCGTTATCTTTTGGACATCCTCTACATCCACCACTTACACCCTTACCGCGATGGCGGCTCCTCCACCTCGGTGAGCCCTATCGTCGTGCAGCGAGGATGAGGTGGTGACACTCGGGATGCTTACAGTCGATGCGTGTTTGTTATAGTCCGATCGTGCGATTACGATCCGATGCGTGAGGACTATGGTCCGATCGTGACATACCCATGATAGGAGTTAATGAGGCGGGACCATCGGGTACATGCGAGATGATGATTCGAAGAAGAAGAAGATCCGAAGAAGGCAGTGAGATCTCGGACGAGTCTTATGGACATAGAATAGGATAGTATGTATATAGTATGGTTGCTTATGTAATAGTGGAAAGGAAAACTTGATGTTTTGTAATAGTATGTAAGCCGATCGTATGTAATTTCCTTTATGATATTTGTTTGTTTGAAGCGACCTTTTATGGGAAAAATTTTATGATATATATATGAATGACCACGAAATAAGGGCTTTTGTAGCAAAGATGTGTATGGTAAAATGAATTATTGTAATATAGTTGTTTTACAAAAGGGCTATGTGATGATATTATGTATGTTATTTTGTAAAAAAAATAATCTGCGATGCTAATATAATGTCTTGTATAGCGAATGCCACCTAGAAGAGATCTGATCGGGGATGAGAGGTAGAGGAAGAGGAAGAGGTAGAGGAAGAGGTAGAGGAAGAGGTAGAATCCCAATTCGAGAACCGGAAAATATACCACAACCACCCCACTTTGATCGTAGGGTAGAAGAGCTCTTTCTTAGGCAGAACCCACTGTCTTTAACGGTAAAGGAACTCCAGATGATGCGGAGCAATGGATAAGGAAAATGGAGCAGTTTTCGATTTTCTCGATGCCTGCTCGGGGCGACTATCGTGCATTGCTTTTCAACTTCTTGGACTGCTTGACTTTTGGTGGGAGGCGGAAGGAAAACTTTACACTGAACAATTGAATGAGTTTACTTGGGAAGAGTTCAAAGAGAAATGTATGACAAATATATTAGAAGAGTTCTGAGAAAAAGGAAGGAACTTGAGTTCTTTGTTTTGAAGCGAAAAGATGGTATGTGATTATGATCGCACTTTCTGCGATATGTCAAGAGTATGCCCGGATCAGTGAACACATTTGAAGATGTCGGAGAAATTTAGATCGGGTTTAAGGCGAGAGATAAGAATGTCTCTCTTGATCATGGAGATTTGACATATCTGAGGCTCTTGGGCGAGCTTTGGATATTGAGCGACAATGCCGGACGACAAATCGGCATTAGCTCAAGCGAGAATCTGAGGAGATAAAGGAAGAGGAAATGGGAAGCGAATCATGGTAGCGATGTCGGGAAGTTACGAAAATATGAGTAATAAGCAGCGGTGGCGAGGAATATAATATCTCGGGCGAGGGGATGGAAAAGAGCAACTTTTGTCCTCCAAGCGAGAGGACCACAAGAGCGGTAAGAGCTTTACCTTGCCCAAAGTGCGGAAGATGCACAAAGGAATGTGCATGGCGGGCGTGAGCTGTTTTAAATGCGGGTAAGTGGCCATTATGCGATAGCGCGAGGACACGCTTGGAGCCAATGATAAGGCCAAATCAACCCGCGATGCTCGGCCACTCGAGGCGATGCGGTTTCGACCTCAACCTCAGCGGTATGTACAAGCGCAGCGATGGCGGCAACCTCAGCAGCGAAGGCGGCAACCTCAGCGACAACGTCCCCAACAACGACCACGGCGGCGACAGCGAGAATCGGCGGTCAAGTGCCACGTCAACCTCGGCCCGGCCAGGCTGGGGCATATGCTTTACATCGAAGGCAGAATGAACAAAACCAAGGAAATTTGGCGGTATGGGATTCTTCTCAGCGTGCAGTTATATTGTTATTCGATCGGGTGCTTCACATTCCTTTATAGCAAGAGCATGTGTTGATAAATTGAAACTTAGATGCGAAAAGGCAAATCGGGACATGAGAATCTCTTCACCTATAGGAGGGATTGTGGTATTACGCATGTTTGCTCGAACTAGAGTTGAACTTAGGATCACTTAAGGTTACGGCGAATAATCTGAATGTGATACCCATGAGTGGCGTAGATATAATTTTAGGAATGGATTGGCTAGCTAAAAATCATTCCACGATTCTTTGCAAAGAAAGGAAAATTTCATTTCATTTTCGGCGAAGCTACATACTTCCATGGAATTAGCATGGGTAAGAAAGTTCCGATAGTGTAAACCTTGAAGCGAGAAAAATGATAAACAAGAAAGGATGCCACGCGTATCTTGTTTACTTGAATGGAGAAGATAAGACAAAGGTGAAAATGGAAAACATAGAGATTGTTAGAGAATTTCGGGCGTTTTCACGAAAATCTACGGGATTACCTCACGATGAACAATTAGAATTCACCATCGATCGGAACCGGATCGGCTCGATATCAAAGGCACCCTATAGAATGGCTCGAAGGTGGAAGAATTGAAGATCCAAATCCAAAATTATTGGACTTAGGTTTTATCGGACCTAGTGTTTCACCTGGGGGCGCGCTGTTTTATTCGTCAAAAGAAAAGCGGTTCTTTAAGGATGTGTATAGATTATCGAGAGTTGAACAAGATGACACTCAAGAACAAATACCCTTTGCCAGGATTGACGATCTGTTTGATCAATTAAGAGAACAGCGTATTTTCAAAGATTGATCTCAAGTCGGGTTATCATCAACTCGAAAGTGCGGTAGGAGGACATATCTAAGGCGCATTCGAACAAGATATGGCCACTATGAATTCATAGTTATGCCATTTGGATTAACAAATGCACGGTGTATTTATGGACCTCATGAGCAGTATTTCATCCGTACTTAGACAAATTTGTCTTAGTCTTCATAGATGATATTCTCGTCTATTCAAAGAATGAGGAGGACCATAAAGAACATCTAAAACGATGTTACAAACCTTAAGGGTTGAAAGGCTTTTGCTAAGTTTAGCAAGTCGAGTTCGGTGAAGAAGTAATGTTCCTTGGACACATTGTGTCTGCGAGATGGAATTAAGGTAGATCCGGCCAAGGTAGAAGCGATGCATGAATGGAAATCGCGAGGACCCGAATGAGATCGAAGTTTCCTAGGACTGGCGGTTACTATCGGAGGTTCATTGAGGATTCTCCAGATTGCGAGACCAATAACTCGGCTACTCGGAAAGGAATCAAATTTAATTGGACGAGAGGATTGTGAGGCGAGTTTTCAAAAGTGAAAGAGAAGTTAACAAGTGCACGGTATTAGCGGTTCGAGAATCGGATAAAGGGTATGTTGTCTATCTTGATGCTTCTAAGAATGGGTGGGTTGTGTCTTGATGCAAGAAGGAAAGTGATAGCATATGCATCCGACAACTCGGACCACATGAATTGAACTACCAACTCATGACACGGAATTGGCTGCGATGGTTCATGCATTGAAGATCTGGAGACATCATCTTTATGGAGTGAGATGTGAGATCTTCTGAGATCACAAGAGTTTGAAATATTTCTTGAGCAAGAGATCTAAACATGAGGCAAAGAAGATGGCAGGCGGTGAAAGACTACGATTGTGGTATTAACTATCACTCGGGTAAAGGCGAATGTAGTAGGCGATGCCTAAGTCGTAAAAATCGAGACCAAACTAGGATGTCTCCTTACGAAGGAAGAAAAACTTGTTGAAGAGTTTAAAGAATGAAAATTGAGTTGATTGAACAACCAGGGACGATCATGAACTGTATCGCTACACTCATCTTGACATCGGATTTAAGAAAAAGAATCGTAGAGAAACAAAGGATGGAGGAAAAGTTAGAAAAGATAAGAGAAAAAGTAAGGACTGAAGGACTAAGGAATTTCCAGGAAGCATCAGACAATGCTTTATTGTTTGAAGGAAGAATATGTGTTCCAGACAACGTTGAACTTCGAAACGAAATACTAAGTGAAGCTCACGATACACCTTATACCGCCCACCGGGTAACACTAAGATGTACCAAGATTTAAGAAAAGTTACGGTGGGAAGGCATGAAGCGAGATGTAGCCTCTTTTCGTAGAAACGTTGTCTTGTTTGTCGACAAGTAAAAGCATTACACCAGCGTCCTTACGGAAAGTTACAGACCATTAGGAATACCAGTGGAAATGGGATGAAATAACGATGGATTTCGTTCGGGTCTACCAAAGTCAAAAGGAAACAACTGCGATATGGGTAATAATTGATAGACTTACAAAATGTGCTCATTTTACGCGAATTCAGATTACTCATGGATCGGATAAGTTAGCTCGATTATATGTAAAAGAAATTATCGACTACATGGAGTACCAAAATCTATTACCTCGATAGAGACTCCAAGTTCACTTGAGATTACAGGTTAGCTTGCAAAGGAACTAGGCACGAAGTTGAATTCGACCTGACATTCCACCCTGGTGATGGGCGGTCGGAAAAACGATTCGAGACACTAGAAGATATCTTTGAGAGCGGTGGTGTTGGATCGAGGTACAAAGTGGGAAGATGTATTACCCTTATTGAGTTTGCTACAACAATAGTTACCAGCGACGATTAATATGGCCCCATATGAAGCTTTGTATGGAAAGAAATGTAGATCACCGCTTTCTTGGGATGAAGTGGGTGAAAGAAAGATTATAGGGCTGAAGCGATAAGTGAAATGATCGAAATCGTCCAAACAAATTAGGCGAAAGAATAAAGAAGCTCAAGATAGACAAAAGTCTTACGCCGACACAGCGAGATCTGAACTATGTTTTGAAAGTGGAGATAAAGTATTCCTTAAAGTTTCTCCATCAAAGGAATCATCGATTTGGAGTAAAGGTAGCTGAAACCCGTTTATAGGACCTTATGAGATCACAGAAAGAATAGGCCCGATGGCCTATAAGTTAGCTCTTAGCCAAATCGGGAATGTACACAATGTTTTCCACGTGTCACAACTACGGAGTATGTACACGATCGAAACACGTGATCCATCAAGGCGGCGTGATCCTCAATCGGATATGAGCTATGAAGAAGAACTACGGCAATTTTAGGCCGTAAAGTTCAACAATTCGAAACAAGTCCATTCAGCTAGTTAAAGTATTGTGGACACATCATGGACAAGAAGAGGCCACATGGGAGCTTGAGGATGCTATGAAAGAGCGATACCCAGTTATTTTTCTAAGGTATGCAAATTTGGGACGAAATTTCTTTTAAGGGGTAGAATGTAATATCACGAAGAAATTGCGCTACTTACGATAAGTTTAATTAGTAAAATTCACTAAACAGCGGAGCTTAGGATAAAATTTCAATATTAATGAAATAATTTAACGAGGTAATTACGATATTACTACGATCATTTTGAGATGATTCGATAGTTAACGTTTTGAGGCGTTTCAAGCGTTAACGTTTAGAGATGAATAGAAAAATGATATTAATGATCAAGGAATTATAGTATTTAAATTCCTATGATTATTATATGAAATTAAAGTATTGTTTAACATTAAAACAATGCTAAAGCATTAAGGATTCGATAGTAATTAAAATCTAATTTTGAAAACCTAATTAGAAAATTAGGGTTTTCTTATACAAAATAATACCAATAAATTTTCCTATGATATAATTTATTATCTAAACCATATGTTATGATATATATATCTATAAATAACATGAAAATAAAATATGTAACAATTGAGACTAATAAAAGTCGAAACCTTAGGTTATGAATAACATATTGCACATCACTTTGGTATACACTTTGTTAAGTTACATATTAATTATATAAATTGTATCTATGTTACATACTAACATAGTATAATCAAGGAAGGTATAATATACATGGAAGAATGTATTTTAATTAATACATAGTATCTAGTATAACAACATTTAAACACAAAAAAAATAAAATCTATTCATTTGTTCATCAAAGAGCTGCCGGCTCTTGCTCCAAAAATGCATGGCTTGGAGTGTTAGTGGCCAACAAAGTGTAGGAGATATTAAATTCATCTCATGACTCATTAGGTGAGTCATAGGCTATGAAGTACAAAGTCTTCCATTTCCTCTCCTACTTGCATGTGAGGCAGGAGTGGAGGGAGTATAATAGGTAGGATTCTATTTCTTTCTCTCACAATCACACCTACTCAAGTCTTGAAAAAAAAATATCACAACTATTTTCCTCTCCAAGAGTTAGAGAGGCGAGAGCTTCTTAATAGGAAATTGAGTGTTCTTCTTTCTTTCTTCACCAAAGCTTAGTGTATAACCCTTCTATCATAAGTTCATACCATAGAAAGGTGAGGAATTGAGCAAGGTTTCGATCATATCTAGGATTTTTTAAAAAATTTGAAAGCTTGAGCTAAAGGAAATACATGTGTTTTGGTATTCTTGGTGTTCTTGGTTGTGAAAATTTACTAATGCATATGTTCTTAGTGATTGTTGATGGTAACATTTAGCTAATGCATGTTAAGTTTGACTTAGGAATAGGTAAGTGTTCTTGATTTCAAAATATTATGCATGTATGTTTAATTTCAAAATTTGCTAACACTATGCTAAGTTATGCATCAAGAAGGTGTAGCATGATGAATAGAAGCCTAGATCATGTTAAAATTTATTTTGAACATGTTATGAAATTCTTGTAATTGTCGAAAGTTTTCTAAAAAATTATTTAAAGATAGATTAATGATCTATGATCTTGTAGGAGTTTATAGTAAATTGTTTTGAATTTTGGAAAATTTTATGTTAATCTCTTGAAATTACGAAAACATGGAAAAAAATTATGTTGATGTGTAATTTTATTCAAAGCATGCAATGACATATAGTTAATCTAGGACCTAAACTAAATACTCTATGATTTTACTAGAATTTTGGGAATTAATTGTGCAAATTCTTGAAAGGCCGAGAGCTTCAAGGCTCAATTTGATGATGATTAATTTGTTTTAATGAAAACTATGATGTAATATTGTTATACTATGATGTATAAGCATGATGTAATTTTGTTAGAATTTTATGAAAATGTCTAGTGCATGTGTGTAAAAAATCGAAACCATAGACCTTGATTTGTTAATGTAGAAATTAAATATGATAAACCATATGTTATAAATATGTTATGAATTGATGTTGGAACTATATACTAAATAATTAGATTTTCAAAGAATTGTTTGGACAAGTTGAAGAAAGCAGTGAATTTGAAGTTAATTAAGTAATAAACAAAATTTTCTATAGTTAATAATTAATACATATTAGTGATACTATGATAATATAGTACACTATGTAAAATTTGAAGAAAATTTGAAAAATAATTGAATATAATTATATAATATAGCGAGAGCTATATTAAAAGTATTAAGGATTTTTAAATCCTTAAATGTCAAATTAATGATGTATTATATATTTAGAAGTTATCTTCAAAATATATCTAAAAAAAATAGTAATAAAAGAATTTAGCAAAATAAATCAATTAGAAATTGATTTATATGAAATTAAAGATTAAAATATAAATTAGTAAAGAATTTACTAATAAAAGTCAAAATTATTGACTTTTGAAATCAGCGTATGAAATCGTTCGATAAATACACTAATCTGGCGTAAAGCGTATTAATTGAGTAATGAAGTCTCGTTGGTAAGAAAGATTTACGTGGCGAAATCGTTAAATCGAAAAAGCGTGAAATCGTTGAACCTTTACCAAAAGGTTAGAATGGTAATTGTTAAACATATCTGGTTTACGTTGAAATACGAAATGTTAATTACGATTGAGCGCGTATTGAATTCGATAAAAATTGATTTAGATCGATATAGAATATCGAAGTTTATGCTGAGACTTTAAAAGTCTCGGCGTGAGCGGCGTACTAAACATCGTTTTGCGTAAAGGTGTGAATGACGGCATAGCGGCGGACGTTGAAGAATAATCGAGATAAAGCGATCGAATAGTCCGGTGGGCTTTACTACACTTTTAAGTGATAAATTCTTTGAGTGAATAATTTTTATATTCTTGATATCGAAATGATGTTAAAATGTTTAAGCAATTACACGCGAAAATGTTTATGTTTTATGTATGTATCTATCCTTGATTGCTATAATGTGAATCGTTGGGTAGCTCCCAACTTATGAATGAAATCGATATCGGATCTTATCTTGGGAAGGCTTATACAGCTAAGATTAACGTGTACACCTAATGGTATTTGTGTTGTAAGGACAATTCACGGCGGTCGCGGCGGCGTAGAGGGGCCTCGCTTCTACGGCGTTAATGATAATGATATGAAGAAAGGATAAGGATATGGATCATACATGCGAGTAAAATGCTTGTGACAAATGTTTATGAGCGATGAAATATTTTGTTAAGCATAAGGTATTTCAAATAAAACCCTTATGTCTTACTATGATGTGGCGAGTAATTTAAATACGATAAAATGTTTTGGCATAAGTCCATTGAGTACATTCTTGTACTCGATACACATGTTGTTTTAAATGTGCGAGGTTGGTATTAAATCTTGATGGAGGGTGTTGAGAAGTCGGGACTACTTTTGATAAGTTTATGTATGTTAAGTTAGAAACCTTGGGTACGCGTCGTCATCGTGTATTCACATGACTTCATTGCAGTTTGAACAATGTTTTGTGAACCGATGATATTAACGGTTAAAGTCCTTGAGGTTATTATATTTCCTTTGGTTACATTGGTTCGACTCACTTTGGTATACTATGTTATTTTGCATATAGTATACATCCTCGTATTAGTATTTCATGAACCTAAGTACTATTCCTTGATTGTTCCTCCAATCCGTTTTAGGGTTGGGGTCGTGACAAGTCGGAAAGCTCGGCACGCCACGTTGGTCATATACAACCGACTACAATCACGGGGTTGAGCAATCGGACAACTAATAACAATTAATGGGGTAGGAGCATCCTACTACTTTATTATATAATTGTGTTTAACCCTCAAGTCAAGTAAATGATGGGGTATCGAGAGCCTAGGCTACAAAAGGAGTTGGCCGACCAGCTCGCTCATGTGGTTTCATATGCCTCGACTACTACATGAGGGCTTTGGCCAAGCGTAGCCAAGAGGGCCGACTACCGCACTCTCCATCGAAAGTAATAAAGAAGGCGGTGCAGATTTCATAGCGTAAACCAACCGAACTTAAAATACTTCAAATATAATAGTCATAGAACTCGGTGAGTTTCTAGACGATAGCAACAAAACATACACACTTAAGAGCGTGACAGTGAACGTAACATACTTAAAACAAAATAGAGAACAGCCAACCCCCTCGACCGCCATCACGTCCGCCTGCTTATTAACACGAAAACATTTGAAAAGATTTTGGGTGAGTACTAGCGCACTCAATGGGTCATGCATTTTGCAAGCAGCTCATATAAACAAAACGAAGAAAGTCCATGTAAATGACGGTAAACATAGAAGGTTTTAAAACATAAATCCACTTCCATGAAACCAAAACCTTTACTTGGGGCCCATTAGCGCATTCCATTGTTACTCTAAGCTAAGATCTCCGGACGAACCACACTCGAGATCACATTAACATAACCCGGTGAGACTCTGTGACTAACCACACTTGAGATCAATCACCGGGCGGCAACGCGAACCCGAAGCCACATCATATGTCGATGCGCGGAGGATCAATCCCACAAGATGCGGACTCGTGTACACAACCCTTAGTAAGTGTGTTAGACCCACTAAGAGCCACAATTGCTTTTACGAGAGCATTAAAGATAGAGATGCGCCAAAATATTTTCATGGACATTCGGCATTTTCTTTGAAATATCGAGCTTAATAACTCAAGATATGTACTTAAAATATCACCCACCTATACCGACGAAAACGTCTATTGGGAGAGATCTACGATCCAACAACTATACCGATCATCTTTGGAAAGTACACGGTGATAATCTGAACAACTTTTGAGTCATATTCCACGAAGCAAGGCAACAACGCGATCAAAACAAAGATCAAAGCAAAGCGGGGTTTTCGACTTTTCAAACTCATATTCGCAACATCCGGTTTTCAAATCAACTTGATGCGAAGGCAAAATGTTCGTGGCATTGAAATCTATAAAGGGTACCTTGAAAACATGCATGCGTGAAAGTTGATACAAAACTTAGCGGTGAAGAAGTTTTCAAAACTTGATGCTTATCCCGGATCTAGGATAAACCATCAAAACCGATGCATGAAAATGGAAACATAAGCAATATGCAATTTTAGGAACATAGAATGACAAGCCATGTCGAAATGGATAACCCGGCATGTACTTCCTTTAGAAACTCAAACGACGAAAAATATCCCGGTATGTAAAACACGAAAAGCGAGAAAAGGAATCGATCGTTAGTAGAACACATACACGAACTCAAAACCTAAAGGGCCCATAGCCAAAAAGTGGCCCGTCGGTCACCAAATCGGCGGCCAACCGGCGACGACGGCGTGAGCTAGGCGGCGGCGGTTTTGGCCGGTTTGGCCGGCCTCCGGCCGTTTCCTCGCCTCGTCCCTTTAGAGACCCGAGTTCTACGCTATGCTATCTATGAAAAGACGGAATCAAAACAAGAAAAGGACAAAATTTAAAATGAAGGCACCGGGAGGTCGATCGGTGCAGGGTAGGCGGCAGCGCAATGGCGCCGCCGCCGAGCCCTCCCGGCCGATCCCCACTCCTCCAGTGGCTTCAGCTGCACTGAGCTGCTCGGCTCTTCAGTAAACACGAGAGATGCTTGAAATGAACGTTGAAAATGAAGGCCCTAGCCCCTATTTATAGATTTTGAAGCTTGCTTGCGCAAGCGCATGCGCACGCCGACGCAATTAAGAGTGTGCTTGCATCGCCGACACCTGGCGTTAATGAAAAACACTTTAAAATCATAACTTGATCGTTTGAAATCCGTTTTCAAAATTTAAGAGCCCACAGCTCGCATTTAAAATCCTTCACAATGATTATTCATTTGCAAATTTTGGAAATCATGTGAATATAATGCATATGAAAAACGGATTTAATACGGACGTCAGATCCCGTTCTAGGTCCAAACAAAGTCCAACTTCTTCCAAACTTCACCGAAAAATCTAACGAATATTTTAATAATATTCTACGAAGAAACGGGTCGTTACATCCCTCCCTCTTTATAAAAATTTCGTCCCCGAAATTTCATATCTTGGTCTTTTAACTCGGGATACCAGACTAACATCTTATTCTCTAGTTTCCACATAACCTCTTCCTCATCGTTGTCATTCCATAATACTTCACAAGGTGAACTTTCTATTTCTCCAAACTTGAACCTTTCGATCAAAGACCTTTATTAGTCTTTTTCCTCATAACTCATATCACGAGCTAGCACAACTCCATCATAACCGGTTTTCAAATACCAAATAGTCATCATATCCATAATGATCCTCGCTCATGTGCACTCTCGAACCTCGATAGAATCACATCTTCCTTCCTTCATTCTCGTAACAATTCGCAATTCTATTTCCATTCCCATTGCATAGGTATCAACTATGCGCATCAACATATAACTTTAAACCGCATAACTTTTCCTTTGTATAACCAATGCAATCTTTCATCATAAACATTCTTTCAAACTTAGCCATATGGTTTCAATAGTCCCAAACATGGCAACATTTCAAAATTCATTCACCTCATTTCGTACTCGGTATAACAATTTTCAAAGCGCTTTTCATATGGTGTCATACTCCAACATAATATTTGAAAATACTTTGAATACTTATACGACTTTGAAATAAAATTTGATAAAATTGCGTACCTTACTTTAATCATGGCGGTGTGATAGCGAGTTGGGGGTGGTTGTATACAAAACAAACAACATAATTTAACTAAGAGCATCAGGTTCATCAGGACCCTATCTCTAATATTATTCTTGGTATCAGATAACAAAGCTAGATGTCAGAGCCAAGATCAACCGCTCTGATACCATTCTTGGTATCAGATAACTTTAGATACCCAAAGCCAGGAAAACTTCTCTGATACCATATTTTCACGCCCAATTCAGGAAGGCAACGGATGTTGGGGTATGACTAGGGGTTGGGAATAAGAAGCGGGGAAGAAAGGAAAACCATATATACATATATGAGGTTCACTTACATGCCAAAATTGGGCAAAGATCTCTCTATAAAAGGATAAATCCAAAAGAAACGGCGAAAATAAGCAAACAAACACATATTCGCAACATTGGTGTCGGAAGCTCAGACGCCACGTTGGTCGTATACAACCGACTACAATCACGGGGTGAACAATGGACAACCAATAACAATTAATGGGTAGGAGCATCCTACTACACCTCAAGTCAAGTAAATGATGGGGTATCGTAGAGCCTAGCTCGCCAAAGGAGTTGGCCGACCAGCCGCTCATGTGGTCGCATCTTGTCTCGACTACTACATGAGGGCTTTGCCAAGCGTCCAAGAGGGCCGACTACTGCACTTCCATCGAAAGCAATAAAGAAGGCAGTCTGATTTCATAGCGTAAACCAGTGAACTTAAAATACTACAAATATAATAGTCATAGAACTCAACCGAGTTTCTAGACGATAGCAACAAAACATACACACTTAAGAGAGTACAAAGAACGTAACATACTTAAAACAAAATAGAGAACAGCCAACCCGCCTCACCGCTCATCACGTCCGCCTGCTTATTAACACGAAACATTTGAAAAGATTTTGGGTGAGTACTAGCGCTCGATTGGGTCATGCATTTTCATAAGCAGTTCATATAAACAAAGCGAAGAAAGTCCATGTCGACGGTAAACATAGAAGGTTTTAAAACATAAATCCACTTCCATGAAACCAAAACCTTTACTTGGGGCCCATTAGCGCATTCCATTGTTACTCTAAGCTATGATCTCCGGACGAACCACACCGAGATCACATTAACATAACCCGGTGAGACTCGGACGAACCACACCGAGATCAATCACCGGTGGCAACGGACGGAACCCATAAGACACATCATATGTCGATGCGCGGAGGATCAATCCACGGCGAAGCGGACTCGTGTACACAACCCTTAGTAAGTGTGTTAGACCCACTAAGAGCCACAATTGCTTCTGAGAGAGCATTAAGCAGATAGAGATGCCAAAATATTTTCATGGACATTCAAGATTTTCTTTTGAAATATCGAGCTTAATAACTCAAGATATGTACTTAAAATATCACCCACCTATACCGACGAAAACGTCTATTGGGAGAGATCTACAGATCCAACAACTATACCGATCATGCTGGAAAGTACCTGGTGATAATACGGAACAACTTTTGGAGTCATATTCCACGAAGCAAGGCAACAACGCGATCAAAACAAAGATCAAAGCAAAACGGGGGTTTTCGACTTTTCAAACTCATATTTGGCAACATCCGGGTTTTCAAATCAACTTGATGCGAAGGCAAAATGTTGAGGCATTGAAATCTATAAAGGGTACCTTGAAAACATGCATGCGTGAAAGTTGATACAAAACTTAGCGTGAAGAAGCTTCAAACTTGATGCTTATCCTCGGATCTAGGATAAACCATCCAAAACCGATGCATGAAAATGGAAACATAAGCAATATGCAATTTTAGGAACATAGAATGACAAGCCATATAGAAATGGATAACCGGGCATGTCTTCCTTTAGAAACTCAAACGACGAAAAATATCCGGTATGTAAAACACGAAAACGAAAAGGAATCGACACGCTAGTAGAACACATAGCTCGGAACTCAAAACCTAAAGGGCCCATAGCCAAAAAGTGGCCGTCGGTCACCAATCGCGGCCAACCGCGACGACGGCGTGAGCTAAGGCGGGCGGCGGTTTTGGCGGTTTGCCGACCTCGGCCGTTTCCTCGCCTCGTCCCTTTAGAGACCCGAAGTTCTACGCTATGCTATCTATGAAAAGCGGAATCAAAACAAGAAAAGGACAAAATTTAAAATGAAGGCACTGGGAGGCTGATCGGTGTGGTAGGCGGCGCAAGAATGCGCGCCCGCCGAGCCCTCCCGGCTCGATCCCCACTCCTCCAGTGCTCATGCACTGAGCTGCTCGGCTCTTCCGTAAACACAGAGATGCTTGAAATGAGCGTTTGAAAATGAAGGCCCTAGGCCCCTATTTATAGATTTTGAGCTTGCTTGCGCAAGCGCATGCGCAACGCCGACGCAATTAAGAGTGTGCTTTGCAATCGGCGACCTGGCGTTAGCGAAAAACACTTTAAAATCATAACTTGATCGTTTGAAATCCGTTTTCAAAATTTAAGAGCCCACAGCTCGCGTTTAAAATCCTTCACAATGATTAATCATTTGCAAATTTTGGAAATCATGTGAATATAATGCATATGAAAACGGATTTAATCTGGACGTCGGATCCGTTCTAGGTCCAAACAAAGTCCAACTTCTTCCAAACTTCACGAAAAATCTAACGAATATTTTAATAATATTCTACGAAGAAAGCGAATTCGTTACACTTAAGATTAGAGGGCTATTACAGTTTTCCTCTGGTGTTTTCAAAAAAATTCGAGAGCTTGTTCTTAGAGTATGTTTATGTTCTAAATGTTCTTGTTTATGAGATATTGTGTATATATATGTTCTTGGTGATTCTTGTTGATAAAAATAAGAAAATGTATGTTAGGATTGATATATGATATTGCATGTGTATTATATGAAAGGATCTAGCCAATATATATTATGTTTGAAGCATGGATCTTGTTTAAAAATTCATTTCGAAAATGATATGAGGTTTAGTTGATATTCGAAAGTTTTTAAAATTATTTTAGGATGGATTATTGATCTATGATATGATATGAGTTCATAGTGATTTATTAGAATTTTTAGAAAAATCCTATGCCTATTTTTCAAAAGAACCGTGAGCTTAAAAATTCATACCTTGGTGTATGATTTTTATTTTGAACATGCAATGGTATATTCATGATTTAGGACCTTGATTATGTGTTCCATGAATTTAGTAGAATTTTTGAGAAACAAATGCCTAATATTTTGAAAATACCGTGAGCTATTAAAATTTATACCTTGGTGTATGATTTTTATTTTGAACATGCAATGGTATATTGATGATCTAGTACCTTGATTATGTGTTACATGATTTTGTTAGAATTTTTGGAAATCAATTACCATTTTGAATCAAAAAAGCCGAGAGCTCAAGCTCAAATATGGTGATGATTCAAATGGGTTTTGATGAATGTTATGATATTATATTGTTATACTATAGTATATAAGCATAGTGTATAATTGTTGGAATTTTTGGAAACCAATTACTACCTTGAATAAAAAAAAACCGAGAGCATCCATGCTCCATAAGGTGATGATTCAAATGGTTTTGGTAGATGTTATGATGTTATATTGTTATACTATAATGTTTGAGCATGGTATAACTTTGTTGGAATTTTTACAAATGGTTTGGTATTTTATTTGAAATTACCGTGAGCTATGGAATAAAATTCCTTGATGAAGAAATGACCTATGATGGACTATAGGTTATAAATGTGTTACATATTAATGTTGGAACCTTGTACTAATTGTGTAAGATTTTTGGGAATTGTTGGACAATTATTTCATAATTACCGTGACCCTTGAAAATTAATTAAGTGATGATCGAAGGTTATTTGGTTAATATTAATACATATTAATGACCATAGTGTATAATAATACACTATATGAAATTAGAAATTTTTTGAAAACCATTTGGTAATTTCCATGAAATTACCGAGAGCTATTTGGAATTTATAAGAATTTTTAAATCCTTTTTAATTAAGTTTAATAATATATTATATGTCTAAAAATTATTTTAGACATATTCGAATTTTATAAGAAATTATAAACATAGATTACTATGTTCATGACGAAACTTTATATTCAATAACGTTATAAATGAAATATAATGTTTAAGGATTAAATGGATTAATATTTAAGAAAAGTATTAATAAAGTTCATAGATTTTCGTGACAAATCGAGAATTTGGATTTTACGAAAAGAAATCGATTGAAAATCGATTTATTATATGAATTAGTAAGAAATTACTATTGAAAGTCAAAATTGTTGACTTTTAAAGTCAACGTACTAAATATGTTCGATAAATACGCTAATACGCGTAAGATGTACTAATTAGGTAAGATACCTCATTAGTAAGGAAAAGATCTCATAATTGAAATCCTTGTATCGAGAAACGTATAAATACGTTGAACGTTTAAACCGGAAAGGTTAAAACGATATAGTTGAACGTATCTCGAAAAACGAGAACGGTTCAATTGAAATCGATTTGAAAAACGATTGAATTCGATAAAAATTCAGTTTATATCGATATAGAATATCAAGTTTATTCTAGACTTTGAAAGTCTCGAAAGCGTGAACGACGTCTTCAAAAGATCGCTTTTACGTAAAGGTGTGGACGCGACGACGACAGTAGGACGTTGACGAGAAATCAATTAAAATTCAAGTTTAAGGCGAACCATAGTCCGGTGGGCTTTCTTTTCAAACAAAACGTGACTTTGCTATTCTTTCAAATGAATTTATTTATGATGCTTATTTCAACTGTTGATAAAAAGTTTACAAGATTACCTGCCAAAAATGTTTATGTTTTGTGTATGTATCCTATCCATGAAATGTTATGAATGTTGTTGGGTAGCTCCCAATTTATGAATGAAATCAATATCGGATCCTATGCCGAAAGGACAATACAGCTAGGATTAACGTACACCTAAGGTATTGTGTGTTTGTAAAGACAATTCACGGCGGTCACGCGTCGTAGAGGAGGCCTCGCTTCACGACGTTCGAACTATGATGTTATGATGAAAGGATAAGGGATATGGATCATACACGTAAGTAAAATGCTTGGCAGTGACTTTTATGAACGATGAAAATATTTTAGTAAGCACAAGGCATTTCAACTAAAACCCTTGTGTCTTACCATGATGTTGGCAGTGTAATTCAAATATGATAAAATGTTTTCGGCATGAGTCCACTGGGTGCATTCTTGTACTTAGCCCTGCATGTTAGTTTTTAAATGTGCAGGTTGAGCTCTGATGATGATGATGGAGGAGTGTTGAGAAGTCCAGTGTCCTTGATGTTTTGATAAGAATTGTTAACCTTGAATACATATCGTCATATATGTATTCACACACTTTCCGCTGCAACTCTGAATTTATTTTATGTTATGTATGATGATAAGATGATACACTGTTGAGGTCCGTCAGACCATTGTTTATCCTTGGGTCTGATGGTCTAACCCACCTGATTTGATATGTTATCAACGTATGTTATGTTCAAAGCGTGTTAGTTTATTTTTGATATGCATCTTTATAATAGTCCTTGTGAACCCTAGATACTATTCCTAGTATGAGTCCGCTCCAGTCCGGGTTATCCGGAGTGGGGTCTTGACAAAAAATTCGAAAATAAAGAAGGAATAGTACGATAGAAACGAAAATGAAAGTGAACGTCGGTAATTGTCGATTTTGAGTAAATCGAATTTTTTCATAAAAATTCGAATAAAATAATTTTTAAAATATGAATAAATATGTTTTTAAGTATATGTGGGATATTATTTACACTAAGGAAGAAAAAGAAATATTTTTCCTTATTTTACTTGTAATTTTCGAAAATTAAAGAATGGGTGATTAATTTGTGAATTAATATGTGATCACTTGATTTTATGTGATGAGTTGTCATGTTTATCTTAAAGTATATGATAAGATAATTATCTTGTATACCAAGCATGATTTTCGAAAAAATTAGGTGTATATGATAAGGATTGGAAAATGATATTTTTGTGATAAGTATGCTATGATATTTTTATGTAACAGCCCGCTAATCTAAAGTATGGATTAACGGGACTGTTACTATTAAACAGGGATTAAGAACATAATGACCAACAACCTTTCAAGACTTCAAACTGTTATAAATAAACGTATAACGATTTCATACAAACTAGACCAACAGATCTTATAACAAGAGGTTCGGTGATCCGAAGGTGATATGATCAATAATCAAAACATAACTATGAGTTTAAACAATGAAAGCATGTGAATGCATATATGACGATATGCATCCAAGGTTAAACTATATCAGCGACAAAAACTCCGACTGCTCAACACTTGTCCATCCATCGTCATTTCGACTGCACATTTAAAACAAACATGCGGGGCTAAGTACAAGGATGCACTTAGTGGACTCGTGCAAAATACTTTTATTAAATTACACGCCCATTAGTATAACACGAGGGTTTTAGTAGAAATAACTCGTGAATACCAAAATACTTCTATCACTTTTTCAAAAGATCGCTGTGCAGCATTTTCCGATATGTATGATCCGTATCATCATGTAGACTTACTCATAACTCTGTTCGTAGAAGTAGCCTCCTTCTCTGCACGCCGTGACCAAACCGAAGATGTTGCTAACGGCTCACGGTCACCTATGGTGTACACGTTAATCCGGCTAGGAATCTGCATCTAGCGGGATCCGATATCGATTTTCTATAAAGTTGGGGCGACCCAACAATCGAAATTTCCATGGTTCGCTAACCATCTCATGATAGGATCCATACATAAAACATAAACATTTTGGGCATGTAATAACAATTCATAATCATTTCTCAATTGAAAGCTTTGTAAATAAATACTTTTCGAAGAAAGCGTCGTAAATAAAAGAGTTTTTGAGTAAAGCCCACCTTGTATACGAAGGTCGTGATACTACGGTCTCCTTTTCTATATTCTCGCCCGCCCAGTATCGCTTAGCGTGAGAATGATTTTAGTATGTCGGTCACGTTCGATAGAGATGAACATAGTCTATAACGTTCTATGCATCAAATAAGGCTAACTTGGGACTTATTTTAACGCTTCCTAATCGATTGATGTCGATTACGGTTTTCTTCATTTATAAGGAATATTCTATCTTTTAATATATAATATGCGTTTAATGTACTTACGTAACGTAAGTTACATTGTTACTAAGCGTCTTCACGTCTCATAGATCACGTATTATCGAATTGTGTGCCCGTTGACCTTGGTCGACGTTTTTGATCAACTATTTTGACCAAGTCGACATTTAGTCAACAATTTTGACTTTGGTCAACTTAAAGTCAACATTTTGATTTTTTCAATTTCTAGTGAAATTTTTGTTTTAATGTACAATTCTTGTTCCAAAATTCCTATAAAAACATACTATGTCAAAACATCATTTTAGATCATATTATGTAATTACTTTGGTCAAATAAAATCATATACCTTAGAATTGTCTTAGATGGTTTCGGTTTCCATAATTCACTAAGTAAACTATTTTAAAAATTCTAATAAATTCACATAACACTTAATCATCCTTAACTATGCTTACTATAACATAATTGTTATTTATTATGAACTATTGAATTTAATTTACCTAAGTCGTATTTGAAACTTTGACTTAGGTCCAATTAATTTTATAAATTTCAATAAATTCCTACAACCATATATTATGAATCTACATCATCAATATGACATTATAACACTTAAATATGGTTTATATCTCAACCTACTATCATATATTATAATTTCCGAAAATCTTGAACTTAGGTACTAAAGTTCTCCAAAAATTCTATATAAATTCATATAAACTTGTTTAATACCTAGATTATTATTCCATGCTCAAATTAACAATTAAAAATCAAAATCATCAACATATGACCTTCCTATATTTTTGGTCCAAATTTTAAATTTAATAGCATGCTTAATTTTATGATATAATTATACTACATGCTTAATAACATCATATAAACATAATATCTAAACATATTAGCATAAGTTATGTAATTTTGAAAATTCTATGAACACACTAAACATAACATAAATTCTAACGATATATCTGAAGCTTGTAAGAAATCTAACCTTTTAATCGGAGTAGAATTTATCGCGACGTTTATTTGCTCTAGGTTTGGGATCGAGGTTTGGAGAACACTCTTTTTTCTCTACTATTTTTGGTCACTTTGGTTTGAATGAGAATTGGAGAGCTTCAAGTGGTATTTATAGCCTTAGGCCACTTGAAATTAATTATTACACTTTAAAATATCTTATGCACACTTGTCCCAAATCTTATCTTTATCCTTATCATATCTTATCTAAATCTTTATCATATCTTATCTTTAATAGATACATTGAATTTATTCATACACTTGTATCACACTTGTCCTAAAATAATTAATTCACAATTTTATAATATTTATCTAGCAATTTTGGTCCCCACTTGTAGTTAGGAGAAAAAATTTATCTTATCTCTACAACTCATCCTTAGGTCACCTTATCCCTTAATTAAATGCATTGGATAATCCTTATCTCTTATATTAATTGTAGCAAGATTTTTGTTCACAAATCTTAAAAAATGTGTAAATTTTAGTCCCTATGTACAAGTGTGCCTCCACTTGTGCCACTTGATATAATACTTTATATTATCCTTAATAATATCATTTTAATATAATAATTATGATACATCATTAATTGGATAAGAATTAAATTAAATATCATGCTTAGAAACCCTAATTTTAGTCCAACTCCTATATGTGTCACCTAACTTGTGCAACTTGTAATACACCTCATTTTATCCTTAATGATGTCATAATAATATAATAATTATCATATATCATTAATTGAATAAGAATAAAAATTAATTTGTACTTAAGAAACCTAATTTTGAAAATCACTAAGTTGTTCCCAAACATTTTATTTGCTTGTATAAAATAGCTACTACATAGTTATGTGACATATTATATGTCTTAGATAATAATTTAATCATAGAAAAATAATTTAGATTCACAAAACCCTAATTTTGGGAAATTAGGGTTTTCGAAACCCTAATTATTGGGGCTTTAAATTCTATAATTCCCTAGCATTATTTTGATGATAAATACTGCTCCTATATCATAAAATAATCATAGGAATTTGAATTTTATAATTTTATGATCGTTTGACTGAGTTATCGACTCATCTCTAAAAACCGATGTTTGAAACGTCTCAAAATGCTCATAGGCGAATTATCTCTATAACGTTCAAAATAAAGTTTGTTACAACTTTATTTATTCCTATAATAATAGGAATTTCGAAATTAAGCTTAATAGCTTAATAATACTGTAAGACGTAACTGTCAAATTTATTTAACGTTAGAAAATTACGTTCAAAGGAATATTGGAAATTATATTCCTTAATTCACTAAGCATTAGTGAATCTCACAGAACTTATCCAATTATGCTGGGTCAAAGTCAAAAGTTGATTAATTAAGATTTTAATTATTTTATTAATAATACTAATTACGGAATTTATTATCGTAATTCAGTATTAAAATTACGGGATATTACATTTTATAAAATGATAAGATAAGGTTATGACTAAGCATGGATAATGTTTATCTCTTAGAAATGTGTAGAAATGAGATAAATATCATAGGAGATAATATTTTGGATATTAGCTTGCATAATTTCGAAAATAAGGTGTTATTTTATGTGATTTTCGAAAATGATGCATGATTTTATGTAATAATTTATTTAATTGCACAACCTTTAATACTTGATAAATATCATGATTTCTAGATCAATCTTATCTCCTAGAAATTGTATAAATTTCAAAATTTATGGAATAGGATAAGAATGGAATTTTGTGAAATTTAAATTCAAGAAAACCCTAGTTTCGAAAAATTGGGGAAATTGCTAAGAATTGTTCCAAAAATTAATTTTATGATATAAGATCATTATATTTATGTAATTCTTCATGAAAATAATATTAGTTATGAAAAGAATAAAAGTTTGATAATTTATCCTTAATTTCGAATTATATACCGATAACTTTACTTTAGTACATAGAATTGATCTTAAATAATTTTCCTATGATTTAATTTATCATCTAAGACTTATATTATGTCACATAGCTATTAATTGGAAGAAAATAAAATATGTAGCATATATTATACATGTTGGCCGAAAATTTCAAAATATAGGTGTGAAAATGAGAAAATATTATACTTTTAATAATGATGTGTTATGATTATAATGATAAGATATTATTAAAGGATAAGATAAAGTATGTGTTCAAATTGAACAATGGCTAAAAGCTTTTGTCTTGTAGTAGTTGAAATTTTTGAAAAATAATGTGAACAAATGTGAACAAGTGTGAACATATGAGAAAAATTCAAACTTTAGGATAAAGATAAGATATGATATTAATTAATTCTTGTAACTTAGCATAAGGTATGATAAAATATAATTTTGTTCCTTGATTAATCATAGTGACCGAAAATTAGTATTAGAGTGTGAAAATAGGATAATTTTCATATCTTTGAATATTAAACTATATAATTATGATGTAGAGATATTATTTATGATAAGATAAGGTGAATCATTAAATTTACAAGTGGATGTGTTAATTTAATGGAGGTGGCCGAAAATTTGGACTAAAATAGGTAAGAAACAATTTTGGAATTCTTTGATAATGACATTTAAATTTTGATGAGGTTATAAATTAATTAAATAAACTATAGGATAAGATAATATTTTGTCTCATATATGCAGTGGAGGTGGCGAAAATCTAGGTGATAAGGTATGAGTTGTATTTTTGATTTTTATCTAAGATATTTTATAAAATCATGATTAAACTACTTTATAACATTTATAACTAGGAGGCCACCCTACCATACCATATGAACGAAATTAAGGAGAAAATAAGAGAAAAATAGAGAGAAAAAGATAGGAAGTGTTCTCCAAAATTATAGTCGACCCTAGATAGAAAAACGTTGCCGACGCCGATCAAAACCGATCAAAAGGTTAGAAATCATACAAGCCATTTTATACATGCAAAAATATTAGAAATTCATACATGATTTGTTAAATGATATGCTTTTGAAAATTATGTGACATATGTGAAATTTTGCTATATGTTTAGAGTTGTTTATTAAATATGTTTATATGAGCGTTTAGAAGCATGTATTATGAAATTAATACAAAGTTAAGCATGATATAAGATTTTATGTTATGATGAAATTACATATGAATTATATGTTGGTGAACATGAATTTTAATTGTTGATTTGAGCATGAAATGATGATAGTTAATATTATTCAAGTATGTATGAATTAAATCATAAATTTTTGGAAAAATACGGAATATTATGAAATAACAATTTCTAAAATCATAGAACATGAAATATTAATGTACAAGTTGTATATGATGAATATTATGTCATATTATTGATATATGATAATAATAATATATTATGTGGACTAATTAAAATTTTCGAAAAATATAATTAATTTCAAAAAATGTGATATGCAGAAAATATGATGTTTCATGATACGTGATATGTGGATCATATGATATGATACGTGAGAAGTTGAGACTTATGAGAATAAGACTGTGAATACGTAGAATTTGAGTATATATACATAAGATGAGAAGTAAGTTAGTACGTGACGAAGTTAGTTATGAAAATAAGATTCGTACGTTACGCCGAATGATTTGAACTAAGGAAAGATTGAAAGGATATTACGTTCGTTGGTTCGGATCGATGATTCTTGTGAAGCATGATGATATGCTAAAATCTCGTTTCTTACGTTGATAAGGTTTGATTCGAAGTAGAAAGGAAACGGAAAAGTAAAACCCTAGTGACATAAGAACTTTAAGTTCTCGAGGTGGGCTTTCTTATCAAAACCATTTACGAGCTTTCTTGTAAAATGATTTTTCAAAAGTAATTACTGTTATTACTTTACTGCTTTTCTGCAAAAGTTGAGATACGATATTGTAATATCCGTAGTTTTAATACTAAATTACGATAATAAATTCCGTAATTAGTATTATTAATTCAATAATTAAAATCTTAATTAGTCAATGCTTGACTTTGACCAAGCATAATTGGATAATATCTGTGTGATATTCCCTGATGCTTAGTGAACTAAGGAATATAATTTCTGATATTCCTTCGAACGTAATGTTCTAACGTCGGATAGATTCGACAGTTAAGACTTACAGTATTTTAAGCAATTAAGCTTAGATTTCAAAATTTCCTATTATTATAGGAATAAATAAAGTTGTTACAACTTTATTTTGAACGTTTTAGAGATGTTTTAACTATGAGAATTTAGAGACGTTTCAAACGTCTACGTTTTGAGATAATGCGATAACTTAGCCAAATGATCATGGAATTATAAAATTCAAATTCCTATGATTATTTTATGATATAAGAGCATTATTATCATCAAAATAATGCTAGAAAATTTAGGAATATAATGTACCATATTTAATGGGTTTCGAAAACCCTAATTTTTAAAATTAGGGTTTTGTGATCTAAAATGGTTCTAAATATTTTTCCTATGATTAAATTCATCATCTATGATTATAATGTGTCACATAAATATATGTTAGCTATTTGTTACAATAAAATAAAATGTTTAGCTTGTATAACCCTAATTCTCGAAAATTAGGACATATAAGTATTAATTAATTTTAATTGCTACCCAATTGAGGTCATATGATAATTATTATATTAATATGATATTTTAGGGATAAAATATGGTGTAATATCAACTTGCACAAGTGGTATGACAAGTGCATGAAAAGTGGCGACAATAGTGGTATTTTATGTGATAAAATTTACAATTATCCAACTATAATTAATGAGATAATATGATTAGGATCTTATCATGTTATTAGGTGTAAAGTAAGACATAATTACCAATTAAAACAAGTAATCTATGATTTTGTCTTCACATAGCCAAAATTATTGAAAATTAGTATGAATAAATGTGAACATAAATTAAAAGTCATAGTTGAAATTGTTGACTTTTCAAATATATCATTATCCTATAGTAATATTTGTGTATATAATATCATAAGAAATAAAATTAAATCCCTATATATATTGAGGTGGCCGAAATCATGCTATTAATAAATTGAATGATATTTTTTCATGGGTTACGTGAACTATGGCAATTTAAAATGGAAGACTTGTACAACTTTTGCAAGTAATTTACATAAATAAAGAATGTCGTGTACTATTTGTGATAAAGGTAATATATTAATTTATTAGATGAATAAGTGAAAGTTGTCTCTAGCTCATAACACATAGCCGAAATTGTTGACAATTCATGCAAGTGAATTAATTGATATTTTAGTGTAATAATTAAGGTGCAAGTGGTATATGCCTATAAGTATAACCTAAGCATTTCATTTCTCCATTTACAAACCTTGAGGACCGAAAATAAGGGAGGAAATTTGAGAGTGTTCATCCATTTTTTTAATCCCAAAACCTAGATCAAATAAATCTTGCCGATCAAAATCCGTACCGATTAAAAGGTTAGAAATCTTACGAGCTTCGTATACATGCTAGAATTTTCGATTTTCGTCCGTTAAAATTCATGTTATAAGCTTAAGTTGTTCATGACATTTTCGAAAATTATGTAACTAGTGCTAAGATGTTTAGATATCATGTCTATACTATGTTATTAAGCTTATATTACAAAATTAAACATGTTATTAAATCACATGTGTGGACCGAAAATATGAGGACATGATATGTGGTTGATTATGAGTTTTAATTGTTGATTTAAGCATGAAATAATAATCTAGGATATTAAATAAAGTTTTATATGAATTTATGTAGAATTTTGGCTAACTTTAGTACCTATGTTCATGATTTTCGAAAGTTATAGTATATGATAGTAGGTTGTGATATAAACCATGTTTAAGTGTTATCATATCATATTAATGATGTAGATTCATAATATATGGTTGTAGGAATTTATTGAAATTTATAAAAATTATTTGGACCTAAGTCAAAAATTTCGAATATGACTTAGGTAAATTAAATTCAATAGTTCATAATAAATAACAATTATGTTATAATAAGGATAGTTAAGGATGATTAAGTGTTATATGAATTTATTGGAATTTTTGAAAAATGTTTAGTTGATGAATTATGTTGACTGAAAACCATACCTTATGTATATTAATGTTATAAATTTATTTTATCAAGTATAATTACATAATATGATCTAAAATAATGTTTTAGACATAGTATGATTTTATAGGAATTTTTGGAACAAGAATTGTACATTAAAATCGAAAATTACATAAGAAATTGAAAAAGTCAAAATGTTGACTTTGAGTTGACTAAAGTCAAAATTGTTGACTAAAGGTTGACTTGGTCAAAATTGTTGACCAAAAACGTTGACCAGGTCAAAGGGCACGTAATTCGATGTACGTGATCTATGTGACATAAGACGTTTAGTAACAATGTAACTTACGTTACGTAAGTACATTAAAGCGCACATTATATATTAAAAAGGTAGAATATCTCTTATAAATTGAGAAAATTCATAATCGACATTAATTGATTAGGAAACGTCAAAATAAGTCCGACGTTAGCCTTATTTGACACGTAGAGGCGTTATAGACTATATTCGCCTCTCTCGAACGTGATCAACGTACTAAAATAGTTCTTACGTTAAGGTGGGACGTGGACTTGAGCTTTCAACTTAGAAAGGAACGTTATTGAAAAGCTACGTACCAGGTGGGCTTTATTCGAAAACCCTTTTATTTATTTTGCCAAATGCAAAGTATTTATTTACAAAGCTTTCTGTTGAGAAATGATTATGAGATGATTACCTGCCCAAAGTGTTTACGTTTTGTGTATGAATCCTATCGAGCTGTTGGTTCGCTAACCGACTTGATTCTTGGGTGTTCCCAACCGATGAGAAAGAGATCTGATTGTTGGGTCGCTCCCAACTGGGTCGCTCCCAATTTTATAGAATGAATTCGGGTCCTGTGCTAGATGCAGAATTCCTAGCCTGGAGGTTGAATTCGGGTCTGTGCTAGATGCGAGAATTCTACCGGACCGTGTACACCATAGAAGTGATCGTGTGCGTTAGCAACATCTTGACGGTCACGGATCTAGTCGATCTGAGAATTCATGGCTATGTGTTGTGAGCCGTTAGCAACATCTCCGGCCGGTCACGGCGTCTCAGAGAAGAGCCTACTTACGGCGTGAGATCTGTTATGAATAGTTATGTGAAATGTGATATGGATCATACAGACAAAAATATGTCTGGCCAGACGACTTTTGAAAAATGAGAAAATGTTTTAGTAAGCACAAGGCATTTTCAACTAAAACCCTTGTGTCTTACTTATGGGGCAGTGTAATTTAAAGAAAATGTTTTTGGCATGAGCCCACTAAGTGCATTCTTGTACTTAGCCCTGCATATTTGTTTTTAAATGTGCAGGTTGAGCAGTTGATGTTGGATGTTGAAGTGTTGAGCAGTTGGAGTCTTCTGTCGTTGATAAGTATAGCCTTGATTACATATCGTCATATGTGTAATCACACGTCTTTCCGCTGCAGAATTATATAGGTTATGTTTCGAGTTGAACCCTTTAGTCAAGAGTCTAAATGATCCAGTTTCGTATGTACGATATATGTGTCACATCAAATGATATGAAGTTTCTGAGAATTTGTCTATTATATACTTCACAGTTCCATAATTAGTCTTTATTCCTGTTGTTAATCCCCGTCATTAGTAACAGTCCCGTTAATCCGTACTTTGGAAAGGCGGGCTGTTACAGATATTGTCTGCCAAAAATGTTTTATGTTTTGTATATGTCCATTCGGGTTGCTTTGGGCAACAGGAAAAGTATTACGAATTCGGATTCTAAGCTAGAGGTGAAGGGGGAATCCTAGCTAGGGTTGTGTACACTTTAGTTTTCTGAATTGCCGGTTGCGATCAGTTTTCTGAATCGCCGGTTGCGATCAGTCGTGCATCCGAGTGAAGGGAGGCCTCCCTCCCGGCGCGTTATCCATAGACGACTTGGAATATACGTGATGAGAAAATGCCTCGCCAGCGATGTTTTGAAAGTAATGAAAATGTATTTTGTAAGACAAAGCATTTTCAAATAAAACCCTGTGTCTTCTTCGTGATGAGGCGACAATATTTCGTAAAGTAAAATGTTTTGGCGGTGTCCACCGAGTGCATCTTTGTACTCGACCATGCATATTGTTTTTAAATATGCGGAGTTGAGCGGGTGATGGAGCAGGCGAGTTGACCAAATCTTTTGTCAAGAAGTATGAAGTATTTTTGGTTCACCTTGAGAATGCATCTCCATATGCATATCTCACATGTTTTATTCCGCTGCCAATCTCTTGAACTCTTTTATAGTTTGTTACTATGTTAAGCCTTGTAAAAGCTACTGTTTTGGTAGAACCTTGAAACCATCTTATATATATATAAAAGCTATTTTGATCCATCATGATTCTCGTTCATGTTTAGAAACATCTATATTTCTTCATAGAGGAAATGAGTTGGAAACCTTATTCTTTCATAAATACTTAATCCAAACCCCAAGTCACGGTCCGGTAAGGATTTGCCAAATCGGGCTGTGACAGAGTGGTATCAGAGCAGTTCGTTTGCTTTGAACCAAAAATATTCTTTCTATCCAAAGTCTGGCTTGAATCACTAGACTTTTTATGAAGCAGTCATCACCGCTCAACGCTCCTGTTCATCACTCTCAACCAGCAAGGAAAAGTGAGTTATGATGTTTTCAAAAAGGAGAAAGGTATGGGTTTTAAAAGTTTTGAGAAGTTATGTTACAATTTTGAGAAAGTATGAGTGAAAAATGCTTTTAAAGTGGACATGCCGTTGAAAGAAAATGTGAATAGCTTTGAATTGTGATAATTCATTGATGATAAGACAAACAAGTGGTTTGTCTGAAGAAGTTTAAGTTCATACCCGGTTGGTATGTGATCATTTTGTTATGATGAATTTGAAAGAGAATAAAGCTTATACACGGGGTATATGAGTATTGATGATAGACATATATAGAGTTATATGTCAGTAAAGTATGTTTATGAAACGAAGTTGAATTATGAAATTGTTTTGATTTTCAAAAAGAATGTAGATGAGCTCTAAGTTTCACAAAGAACTTAGATTGAACGAGATCATAGGAAATTCTCTTCTATGTATAACGTAGTGTTTGATGAAACACGAGAACTTGAGAACTTAGAATGCTTTTAAGTTCGACTTGACAAACGTGAATTGGAATGCTACGTGAAGGAATGGAAGCTTCGATAAACGAATGTCACTTATGACATGGGCATAGTATCTTCATTTGAAATTCTACGCAACAGAATTTTGAATCGACCATTGCTTACACGAATTAATCTAAGAACAATATACGAATTGGGGTATAGAATGTTAAGTGAGGAATAAGATAAGTATCTATGAAATGTTTATTGAAGTTATGTACTAAGTATTGTTTATAAGTAGCGATTGTCTTATTAAGAAATGAGAATGATGCGGATTGAAACGACAAGTACGAAAATGGAAGTTTAAAGTTGAAAGTAGTTGAAAAGTTGTTTTAGGTTGTGAAAAGGAAAGGGATATGAGGAGGAGTTGACAATGATATGTTATGAACCAGTTATATTTAAACTTTAGCAATTTCAAGTTGTTTATGTCAATGAGTAGGTTATCCCAAAAAGAACGTAGACTGTTTAAGACGCATGATCCCTTTTGCGAAAGAACATAGAAAGATGAACCATAAGAATTTTATTATGAAAAAGGTAGGATAGGAATTAGAACAAAAGCAAGGATGGAAATAAGAATAATACAAGTTGAAATAGAAATGATGACGGCAAGAGTTGAATGATGATTTCAAAATGATGAATGTCATTATGCGATAGTAACATGAGTATAATCTTTTCCCTTTAGATGTTCACACGCAACGGAACTCCGAGTTGACTATTAGAACTTAATAGAGACGTGATCAAATTATTAGTTGGTTTTCGCAGAATAATATCCATAATAAAAGGATTCCGGTACGGTAGAATATAAAATATTTAAGTTAAGAGTTGTAGTTAGTAATGTGGATTTAAGTTTTGAGATGCATCATATTTTGAGAATCCTTACAATTTATGATAACCCATTACGAGTTATATGATGTTTCGAATTTTATTCATTACCCAAGTTCTGTCATTGAGTTTAACTCTATGACCTAGTTTCAATTGAGATATCACTTGATTTCTCACTTTTTCTGCAAGAAGTTTACAATCGAAAAGTTTATAAAATGTCCTTTTGGAACCAAGCCTTCATGTGACTGAGAAGTATTTGTGACGGGTCTGACCAGCCCATATGACCAAAGACATCTGTCACAACCGCTCTAATCCAAAGGACAGATTAGAGAGAACTGGAGCTTGGAGCAGTGATTACAAGACAATTAATAAGAATAATCGAAAGATTTCAAAATAATACTTATCGAACTTCGATAATCAAACCTTATTTACAAGGCAAAAGCAATTCAAACCTTATTTACAAGGCAAAAGTCATTTACAGATGTAAAGGCTACAAGTTCCTTTAACAGAAGGTTCGATAGTTTGGACAGAAAAGGCTGTCAACATCAACATACGATAATATTCAAAATATGCAGCGGAAAGCATGTGAATGCATATATGACGATATGCACCCAAGGGTTCTTTCTTTCAAACATAATAAATACCAAAAGACCTCTGACTACTCAACATCTCCGCTCCATCATCATCATCAGCTCAATCTGCACATTTAAAAACAAATATGCAGGGCTGAGTACAAGAATGTACTCAGTGGCTCATGCCAAAATAATTTATCAATTTTGAATTACTCTGCCCCATCACAGTAACACACGAGGTTTTAATTTGAAATACTCGTGTTTACTAAATATTTTCTGTCATTTTCCATAAATATCGCTTGGCCAAGCATTTTCCACGTATGTATGATCCATATCCACCACAACAATTCATCCAACAATAATTCCCGCGCTGGAGATGAGGCCTCCTCTCACGACGCCATGACCGCCGAGCACCCTTTCAAAGACACAATACAAATAAATCGGTGCACAAAATCCGGCCATCTCAAGACAGGATACGAATTCTCCATCATCCTTGGGGTGCTTCAAGAATACAATTCAAGCATGTCATAAAGTGGGAGCTATCCAACATTATGCATCAACAATCATGAATTGGATACATACATAAAACATAAACATTTTGGGCGGTGTAATTAAATAAATCGGTTCATAAATATTTGCTTGCAATAAAGCATCATAAATAAATCATTTGGTAAATTCTACCGGTTTGAGTATAGTAAAGCCCACTTGACTTTTAAACCTCGAATCTCGGTATACGTGTTCTTCTCCTCGTTGCGCGTGAGCTTCACGTCCCACCTTTACGCAAAAATTTATGTTTAGCATGTTGGCACGCTTTTCGAGATTTTTAAAGTTCATTCAACTTTGATAAATAAAAATAATTCGAAGTTCTAATAAACTTTATACATAGAAACGACGATTTCAATAAAATAATTCTCGATATCGAGAGGCGTAATATGATCTCTGATCTCATTTTAACCTTTTAGGTTAAATAATTAACGTATAATAACGGTATTCAATAATATGATTTCAATTATGAAATCCTTTCTCACAATTGAGATATTCAGATAAAAGTAATACGTTTTTTTCACGTATTAGCGTATTTAACGAACGTATTTCGTACGTTAATTTCGAAAGTCAACCATTTTGACTTTTCTTAATAATTTCTTTAATAATCACATTTTAATGAATAAATTCAATATAAATCGATTTTTAATCGATTTCTTTTCATAAAGATTTAATCCTCGATTTTTTTCATGCAAATCGATAAATTTGATTAATATTTTCTTTTAATACTAATCTTTTTAATACAATAAGCATTACTTTATGCTTTTAACGTTATTTGATATAACGTTTCGTCGTAAACATAATATTCTATGTTTAATAATTCTCGAAAATTCAATTATGTCTAATATAATTTTTTTTTAGACATATAATATATATATATATTCTTGATTAAAAAGGAATTAAAATTCCTTATTTAAAAACACAAAGCTCACGGCTTTTGTGTAAGAATTTCCAACCTTGTTCCAAATATTCCTCTAAATTCATATAGTGTATTATTTTACACTATGATCATTAATATGTATTAATATCACTATAGAAAAATTTGGAACTCACCTATATCACTATATAGGTCTCGAAAATTTCAATAATTATCAAATAACTTCCTAAAATTATAATTAATTTATACAAGGCTCTAACCTTAATTTATAACATAATTATAACCTAAAGTCTAACATATTAAATTTCTACACCAAGGTATAAATTGTTCATGGTTTCGGTTTTCATCAAACTACATACTAACATTTTTATAAAATTCTAAGTAAATTACACTATACTTATATACTATAGTGTAACACTAATACATCATAACATTACATTGTAACAACTTACAAACCATTAAACCTAAAGCATTAGGTTTCGCTATTTTGGGTAAAACAAATATATATATCCAAAATTCTAATAAATTCCAATATGACATAATTAATACCCTAGATCAACAATATGCTATTATAACACTTAAATAAAAATTGTACAATAACTTAGCATTTCTACACAATTTTCGGTAATTTCAAAAACTAAGCATAGGATTTTTATAAATTTCCTAAAATTCACAATAAGCTTCTATATCATCATATATCATGAATCCACTCTCAAATCATTCATTAAAATTTTCGGTACTCATTGTGTAATTTCCTAGCATGTTAAATTAAATTCTAAACATGCTACATGCTTTCATTTCATATTAATACACATCATTAATAAACAAATATCATGCTTAGCATAATTTATACTTAAGAACACATGCTTGAAATTTCAATCTAACCATTAGAAAATTAAAAACTTAGGGTATAATCGAAGCTTGTTCGATTCCTAACCTTTTTAACGGAATCGATTTTATGTGATCAAGCTCTAGGTCAAGCTTTTGGTGATTGGAACTCAAGAACTCTCAAAGTATTTCAAGAAGAAAGCTCACGGTATTTTCTTCTTTTGGAGAGAGGAATGTGTTTGTGTTTATGAAGTAATACCCTTATGTAATGAAGTAATACAATTAAATGCTTTCACTCTCTCTCTCTCGGTCATATCCTCACAAATTGGGAGCCTTTTCCAATCTACTTTATGAGTCATAGTTGAATTACATCATCAATACTTACTACATCTTACACCAATTTATTTCTTGGGTAAAACAAAGAAAAATCCTTGCATTTGAGGCCAAAGTCACGACTACTCACACATACACAAGGATTAAGTGGTGACTCACCCAAGCCTTATGTCATAGTAGTAAGTATGGTCTTACACAAATTATTCCTTGAACAATTCAATTCTTTGAATTGGAGAAGAAATGGCCGTCGGTCATTGCCTTACAAGAGGAGGAAATTTTAATTTCATTAATTAATACATGTATAAGTCAATGTACACTCTATCCCAAATATATTTTCATCATCAAATTAGAGTTGTGTGTAAGCTTCTAACCTTAGTTGTGAGACCAATATACACGGTCCTTTCACTCTTCCCATACCACTTGATTTTTACTTGATACGTGTGTAATATATTACACTTGTATCAATTAATTCATAACATAGCATTACTACTTCAAAAATGGCGTGAACTATGCATTTGAAACAAAAGCTCACGGCTTTTTCATTTAACATGTAGTATATAATTTATTTTCATGCTAATTATACATATATATCATAATATATGTTTTAGATGATAAATTATATTATAGAAAAAATTATTGGAATCAATCCATAGGTAGAAAATTATAATTCTCGATTTAGGGTTTTCGAGAATCTTAAATAATCAAAAATATTATTCTAAAATTTTCTAGCATTAATTCAATGCTAAATAATATTCTAATAACATATAATAATCATAGGAATTTAAATATCATAATTCCTTGATCGTTAGACTTGATTCTCAAGTCATCACAAAACGTTAACGTTTGAAGCGTCTCAACGTTAATTATCGACTCATCTCCAAATGGTCGTAATAAAGTCGTAATCACTTTATTAAATTATTCCAATAATAATGGAATTAAATTCTAAGCTTAAAAACTTAGAAAATATCACGAGCATTTAATTATTGATACGTAATCGACGTAGAAATATTACTGTTGAAATATGTTACATATTCGTATTTCTCAATTCACATCCATTTGTGAATAAAACATAGGAATTTATTATTCCAACAATAATCGAAATCATTATTCGATATATATATTAATAATCAAATTATCATAATAATATTCTAATTTACGAAATTAATATCGTAATTAGGCTTTTAAATAATCGGGGTATTACAACATCTCAGTATTCGTCATTCTAGTCTTCGGACCCTATATTCCAATTATTCGTTTCTAAGAACATATTGATTCAAATTTCAAAAGTTGTCATCCTGAATTGTGAACCTTTACTCACTTATAAGTTGTCATGATACGTTTCCTCCAATCCTTGAAGCTAAGAAGTATGAAAATAGGTTGACTTATCGTGGCACCTAAGTTCTCAGATCAATAGAGTAATATGTTTCTTCAATTAGAGAGAGATACATCAAGTCATGATGAAGGAATGTTCTCGGTGAGATAAATAAGCATGAGGCAATTTCAAGATATAGAAGGAATGGCATCATCCCATTAGTCGATATGGAAACTTTAAAGGCTACTTTATTACGAGGTTGTACGTGAATGTTTTAGAACATAGTACGTAACGAGATGAAGGGATACGAATCTTCTTCATCAAAGGCAGAAGATACGACGTTAGCATATGTTCGCTTAAACTTAGATTTGGACATAGGACTCACCGTCTATAAGAATCGATAGTTGAATAGATACGACTAGAAAATATGAAGATATTAGATATATGGATCGGAGATTTAGAAATAACTCAATGCGAATAAAATTTAAGAACTTACGACGATTAAATAGGTACAAGGTACCAACGTTGGAATTGAGAATGCAATATGGAGAAGGAATCGAGAACGTTGTGAGAATACGTAAATTTCGAGGACGAAATTTCTTTAAGGGGGGTAGAATGTAATACCCCAAATTTCTGGGTTTAAAAATTTCGAAAATAAAGAAGGAATAGTACGATAGAAACGAAAATGAAAGTGAACGTCGGTAATTGTCGATTTTGAGTAAATCGAATTTTTTCATAAAAATTCGAATAAAATAATTTTTAAAATATGAATAAATATGTTTTTAAGTATATGTGGGATATTATTTACACTAAGGAAGAAAAAGAAATATTTTTCCTTATTTTACTTGTAATTCTCGAAAATTAAAGAATGGGTGATTAATTTGTGAATTAATATGTGATCACTTGATTTTATGTGATGAGTTGTCATGTTTATCTTAAAGTATATGATAAGATAATTATCTTGTATACCAAGCATGATTTTCGAAAAAATTAGGTGTATATGATAAGGATTGGAAAATGACATTTTTGTGATAAGTATGCTATGATATTTTTATAAAATGATAAGATAAGGTTATGACTAAGCATGGATAATGTTTATCTCTTAGAAATGTGTAGAAATGAGATAAATATCATAGGAGATAATATTTTGGATATTAGCTTGCATAATTTCGAAAATAAGGTGTTATTTTATGTGATTTTCAAAAATGATGCATGATTTTATGTAATAATTTATTTAATTGCACAACCTTTAATACTTGATAAATATCATGATTTCTAGATTAATCTTATCTCCTAGAAATTGTATAAATTTCAAAATCTATGGAATAGGATAAGAATGGAATTTTGTGAAATTTAAATTCAAGAAAACCCTAGTTTCGAAAAATTGGGGAAATTGCTAAGAATTGTTCCAAAAATTAATTTTATGATATAAGATCATTATATTTATGTAATTCTTCATGAAAATAATATTAGTTATGAAAAGAATAAAAGTTTGATAATTTATCCTTAATTTCGAATTATTTACTTATAACTTTACTTTAGTACATAGAATTGATCTTAAATAATTTTCCTATGATTTAATTTATCATCTAAGACTTATATTATGTCACATAGCTATTAATTGGAAGAAAATAAAATATGTAGCATATATTATACATGTTGGCCGAAAATTTTAAAATATAGGTGTGAAATGAGAAAATATTATTCTCTTAATAATGATGTGTTATGATTATAATGATAAGATATTATTAAAGGATAAGATAAAGTATGTGTTCAAATTGAACAAGTAACTAAAAGCTTTTGTCTTGTAGTAGTTGAAATTTTTGAAAAATAATGTGAACAAATGTGAACAAGTGTGAACATATGAGAAAAATTCAAACTTTAGGATAAAGATAAGATATGATATTAAATAATTCTTGTAACTTAGCATAAGGTATGATAAAATATAATTTTGTTCCTTGATTAATCATAGTGACCGAAAATTAGTATTAGAGTGTGAAAATAGGATAATTTTCATATCTTTGAATATTAAACTATATAATTATGATGTAGAGATATTATTTATGATAAGATAAGGTGAATCATTAAATTTACAAGTGGATGTGTTAATTTAATGGAGGTGGCCGAAAATTTGGACTAAAATAGGTAAGAAACAATTTTGGAATTCTTTGATAATGACATTTAAATTTTGACGAGGTTATAAATTAATTAAATAAACTATAGGATAAGATAATATTTTGTCTCATATGCAAGTGGAGGTGGCCGAAAATCTAGGTGATAAGGTATGAGTTGTATTTTTGATTTTTATGCTAAGATATTTTATAAAATCATGATTAAACTACTTTATAACATCTATAAATAGGAGGCCACCCCTACCATACCATATGAACGAAATTAAGGAGAAAAATAGAGAGAAAAAGATAAGAAGTGTTCTCCAAAATTATAGTCGACCCTAGATAGAAAAACGTTGCCGACGCCGATCAAAACCGATCAAAAGGTTAGAAATCATACAAGCTCTTTTATACATGCAAAAATATTAGAAATTTATACATGAGTTGTTAAATGATATGCTTTTGAAAATTATGTGACATATTGTCACGACCCCACTCCGGATGACTCGGACTGGAGCGGACTAATACTAGGAATAGTATTTAGGGATAAAGAAAGACTATTACAATAAGGCTTATCACATATGAGGTATTATACTTGGATTAAATCATACATTTATAACATATCAGACCAAAAGGTTTAGACCAACAGATTCCAAAGGATATTAACGATCGAAGGCTTCACAGTTCATATCATTCAACATCATACATAATGTAGTATAGTTTGAGTTGCAATGAAAGTGTGTGAATACATATATGACGATATGTATTCAAGGTTAACAAGTCTTAACAAAACATCAAGGACACTGGACTTCTCAACACTCCTCCTTCATCAACATCCGAGCTCAACACTGTAATATTCCAAAGAAACGAATATACGATTACGGTGATTACGAACCCGTAATTGGGGTTTCCAGTATATTATGTATTTACGACATCGAACCTTGTGTTTTCGATACGATATCGTTATAACGAATTCCTTTTCATAATTCACTAAGGATTGTGAATTAAAGGATTGAAATATTACGAAATGATTCGTCAATATTTTTAAACGTCAAACGCGTATCGAACGTCAGCTTTTCGTGAAATTTTCTGAGCGGTGAAGCTTGGAATTAATTTCCATCTTAATTCCTTTATTAAATGGAATAAAGTTACTTAGTAAGTATGAACTTACTGCGACCATTTTGAGATGAGTCGATTTCGAACGTTTTGAGACGTTTTGAACGTTAACGTCTAGTGACGTTTTGAAAAATGAGTTTAATGCTCGGGAAATTATAATAATTAATTTCCTATTATTATTTCATATAATTTCAGTATTATTAATTATTAAAATCGAATTTTCAGTTATTAAAATTCGATAATTTGATATTGAAATTCTCAAAAACCCTAAGTTTATAAACTTTGGTTTTTCACATGAAATGACACTATTAAATTATCATATGGTATCTAAACTTTATAATATGATATATATGAGTGTTATTAAGCTATGAAATCAGTTTTAGATCATTAAAATCGAAAATGATTTTTATAAATTTCAAACCTAATTTTCGAAATTAGGGTTTTATATGCATGAATTAATGCTATAATTTTATCCTACGATATTATTTAATATCTAAATCATATATTATGATGTATATATGTATATTTGGGACGAAAATGGCATGAGTATCAATAATAGGTGTAAATTGTATTTTATTCCTATTTTTCCATTTTATTATCGGTAAAATCGATTATGTGCTATATGTTGGATTTAATTATTTTAATGGCATGTATTATATATCCTATGATCATGTGTGATTAATACATTGTATTATGGTACAAAAATAAATTAAATCCTACCCCTACACACCCTAAAGCCGCCGGCCACCCTCTTTACACAAGCAATGATGCACCCTTTTTCTACCCAATGCATGAACACCTTTTTAACACTAGCCTAATCATCACTAAGCACTCCTAAAATGCTGCAACCATTCCCATTGGTGAAGTGTGTGTGAGTGTGACCGAGAGAGAGAGAGATGGGTTAATAGGGGGGACTCTTCCCCTTCAACACTCCACTTCTCATTATACACTCTTCCCTCTCCATTACAACACACATTTTCACTCCATTATCCTCTCCCTTCTTCAGCCAAGAACCGAGCCAAACACCCCCATTATTTTCAGATTTTCTTCCATTCTTCTTCTCCATTTCTTCTCCAAACCTTGATACTATATTGTTCTTGTTAATCCTACACCATTCCAAGGTAAATAGAGACCTTAAGTACCGATTACATCCCTCTTTTATTCTGAAATTTTCGAACTGTTTTATATATATATGTGTTGTTGTGTTCGAATATTATATGTATGCATATGTAGGTTTTAATGTTCATAAGCATGAGATGTTTTATTCTTGATGATTTTATTTTCAAATATATGAAAATATATGCTTAGATAATCATGTGGTGTTATATGTGAAATGTATAAATGGATCTAGCATGTGTATGAAATTTTCGAACCATAGGATAATGTTTAAAATTATTTTCGAAAACTGTATAAAATAAAATGTTGATGACCGATTGCTCCTTAAATATTTTAGAGATGGATTATTGTTTATTATCATGATTATAATCCATGGTTTTAATTTGAAAAATTTTAGAAAACCCTAGGTACATTTTTAAATATTACCGTGAGTTTTTTTTTAAAATATACCATGGTGTATAATTTTTATTTTTATCATATAATGACATATTAATGCTTTAATGTATTGACTATATGTTATATGATTTAACTAGAATTTTTGAAAATCAAATGCATGATTTTGAAAAGTACCGTGAGCATTAGAAAATTTTAGGTTGGTGTATGAATTTATTTTTGAGCATGTAATGGTGTTTTAATGCTTTAGTATATTATTTATGCATTGTGTGAATTAACTAGAATTTTTGGAAATCAATTACCTATTTAAATCAAATAAACCGAAAGCTTGCAAGCTTATATGGTGATGATTTAATTAGTTCTTGATGATTATATGATGTTATATTAATATATTATAGTGTATAGACATAGTATATAATTATGGAATTTTTGAAAACCAAATGCTAAAATAAATCGAAAAAGCCGAGAGCTTGCAAAGCCCATATGGTGACGATTTAAATTAGTTTGGTTGATTTTATGATGTTATAATGTTATAATATAATGTTTATTGATGTTGGAATTTATTTAGAATTTTTAGAAATTGTTTGCTATTTATTTGGTAATTATCTTATTATTACCGTGAACATTGTTACATATTGTGAAATAAATAGTTATGAGTAACTATGGGTTATATAAATATTATATACTGATGTTGGGATGTTATTATAAGTATATATCAATTTTGGGAATTTTTGGATGATTATTCCCTATTATTTTGAATTACCGTGAATATATATATGTATATATATAAATAATTAGCAAACAGTATTATATGAATTTCATAAATTCATATTCTGGACTATAGTGTATAATAATACACTATATGAATTTAGAAAAATTTTCAAAGGTCATTTAGTATTTTTAATCTAATTATCGAAAATTTCGACAATATAAAAGGATTTTAAAATCCTTTTTAAAACAGTTTATTAATGAAAATTTACTAAAATAATATTCTGGACAGTGTTTAAATTTTACAAAATTTTATAAACATAGATTGCTATGTTTGAGACGAACGTTCATTTTATAACGTTTTAAAATACCAAAATACGCTTTTATTTATAAAAGGGTTATTAAAAATGCGAAAATAATCATAAGTCCTTGATTTACAAGATAAATCGAGCAATAGGACTTTACGTTTTCAAATCGATCAAATTCGATTTATAAAACAAAATAGTAAGAAGTTACTATTATTAAAGGTCAAAATCGTTGACTTTGTTGATCAATGTTGACTTCGTTGACTTTCAAGTCAAACGTACGATTATACATTTATAAATACGTCAGTACGCGTAAGATATACTAATTGAGTATGATACCTCATTAGTAAGAAAGGATTTCACAAATGAAATCCATATATCGAAAAACGTACTTATACGTTGAAAGCATCTCGAAGAACGAGAACAAGTCAATCGTATACGTGTTAGAGACGTGTTGAATTCACTAAAATTCAGTCTACATCGATATGAAATATCGAAGTTTATCTTAGTTTTGAAAGTCTCGAAAGACTTGAGCGACGTACTAAAACCTCGCTTTTTCGTAAAGGTGTGGGCCGCAAACGCAGCGACGGGATTTTGACGAACGAACGAACTTAGGACTTTTACAACAAACCATAGTCGGTGTGGCTTCCTTTCTTATCTCAAAATGGGCTTCTTATCTTTTAAATGTGGGCTTCCTTTCTTACCTCAAAATGTGGGCTTCCTTTCTTATCTCAAAATGGGCTTTATCTTCAAAATATGACTTTCTTGTCATACCAAATGAATTTATTCTGACACTTATACTACAACCTGTTTATCAAATGTTTCTTGCATTACACCAAAAATATTTCGTTTGTGTATGGATCCTATCATTATGCCGGGTAGGGCTGTGGAGATGGTCGGAACTATTATATCAATTGTTGTGGTAGCATGACCTTTTAATGTCGGGTCTGTGTCGGATGATAAATGCACAGCTAGGATTGGCGTGAAGGTTGGAACTATCTGTTGTGTTAACATATGCTTGCGCAGAGGATCGTGTGTCAGACGGGATTACGGCCGGTCACGGCGTCGTAGATGGGAGGCCTCCCTCTCGACGTTTATTTATTTATTTATTATTATTATGTATTGTGACTATGAGATATGGACCATACACACCAAGAAAATGCTCGGCCGAGCTATGTTTACGAACTGAAAATGATTTGGTAAGCACAAGGCATTTTAACTAAAACCCTTGTGACTTACCCAATATTGGCAGCGTAATCCAACTCTATCAAATGTTTTCGGCACGAGTCCACTAAGTGCAATTTCTTGTACTTAGCCCTGCATGTTTGTTTTTAAATGTGCAGGTTGAGCTTTGATGGTGATGATGGGGAAAGTGTTGAGGAGTCCAGTGTCCTTGACCGATCTACTTGAATTTGTGGTTTATACCTTGAATGCATATCGTCATATATGTATTCACACACTTTCCGCTGCTATACTCTAAACTCCTTTATTTATGCTTCATATTACAAACTATTGAGGTCCATCGGATCGGGCCAAGTTTTGGGGTCGGTGGCTAAACCTTTTCAAAAAATATAACATCATCTCGTATTACATTCAAGTATGTTAGCTTATTTTCACGCATCTCTATTTTATCCATGTAACCCCTAAAGTACTACTCCTAGTACTAGTCACCCTCCAGTCCGGGTTGGTTCGGAATGGGGTCGTGATGAGTGGTATCGAGGCGCTTTTGCTCTTTGAAACCCAAATTCTTTTTATTCTAAGTCAGATCGAGTCACTGGACTTCTAGAAACCAACTGACTCCCCTCAACACTCCATCACATCGAGCTCAACCGGGAAAGAGGTAACTGCATTCCTTTCTCAAACTCATGAAATGGAAATTTTTACATGATTGAACAATTGGATAGACTTTTGAAGGATTTGATTATTATGAAAATTTTTATGATGAAAATGAAAGTTGAGCAAGAAAATTTTTACCAAAATACTTTTAGTTGAACTAATGCTATACTTAAGTATTGATACGAAAGTACATGGTGGTACTAGTTGAATGATCAACATGGGATGATTGAATCCATTTTTGATATGTATATAAGTCGATTATGATTGCTATGTTGAAATCGTATTTCCAAAAAAAAAAAAAAAATTTCAATTGAAACACCTTTCCAACTTTCAAAATTTTATTTATGATGAACGATATGTTATCATAAGACGAACTTAGACTCTAAGGAGCATGTTCACGTATCGTGAAAGAACATAGAAGTACGAACTTCTTTTCCTTATGCGAACGAAGAACAATAGGAAGAGTGAAAGTAACGATACCCGCGAGCAACGGACGACGGAAGACGGCGAGAAGGATGGACGAGGACAACCTCAACCTTTAAGTCGAATGACGCGTCGGCACTCCATCAACGCTCGACACGGTGACCAGCAACACGAATCACGACATGGGCGTCACTACGGCTTCAAAATGTTCAGCCTCGACTTAAGAACCCGAGGATGATAGACGTATTACGTCGACACACGCCTCGATTGACGTTTCTGCACGATCGCGCAAATTTCCTGCACTGCGCAGTAGATTTGTTTTAGCTAGATCTCTCTCGTTAGAACTCCGATTTACGCATGGTTTTCACCTACGTACTCCTAACGCACTGATCTTCATTTGTTATGAAGAACAGAATCCTTAATTCTGCCGCCAGAATACGATAGAGTCCGTTGAACTCTAGTTCGAGTGTTTGATATAGAATAAGGATCTCATAGCTTATATTAAGATGTTGTTGGCTTATGTATACGTTTGGGTAAGACTAAGAAGGTAAGTTGTGGTGAGTATTGTGCAGTATGATGTTGCCTACCTTATAGACTTGCTTGACCTTGTCTAGTTGCTTCACGCCACGTTTAAGATATCCTTGCACGCTTATTCGATGACGATAGTTGACTTATGTTAGTTTTATTCGTGATGGATGGAGGGAATGAGATATCTCGCGAGGAGGAGGATTGGACCACACCCCACCCCGGAGGAGGAGGTGAGTATATATCGCCCAGTTGGATGTCTGTTGGGAAGACTTGGGTGAGTTCTTGGCATATTATCTCCGTCTTTGGAGAGGCCCGAGCTCACGTGGCTGATTACATGACGGCATCCAGCGCTTTCTAGCGATACTCCCCGCACTGGGATGGATATGCTCGAGAGATATCGGGGATTACCGTAATATTCCAAAAACGAATATACGATTACGGTTTTCTAAACCCGTAATTAGGGTTTGCCAGTATAATATCTTTTACGACATCGAATCTCGTAATTTCGATACGATATCGTTATAAATTCTATCATAATTCACTAAGGATTGTGAATTAAAGGAATGGAATATTACGAAATGATTCGTCGATATATTTTAACGTCGAACGATATCAAACGTCGACTTTTCATGAAATTTTACGGCGTTGAAGCTTGGAAATAATTTCCATCTTAATTCCTTTATTAAAGGAATATATTTATTTAGTAAGTACGAACTTACTGCGACCATTTTGAGATGAGTCGATTTTGAACGTTTTGAGACGTTTTGAACGTCAACGTCTAGAGACGATTTGAAAAATGAGTTTAATGCTCAGGAAATTATAATAATTAATTTCCTATTATTATTTTATATAATTACAGTATTAAGGATTATTAAAATCAATATTTGAGTTATTAAACTCGATTATTTCAATTTGTAATTTCGAAAACCCTAATCTTATAAATAAGGGTTTTATCACATGAAATGATACCATTAAATTATCCTATGGTATCTAAACTTTATAATATGATATATATGAGTGTTATTAAGCTATGAAATCAGTTTTTAGACCATTAAGAATCGATAACAGGTTTTTATAAATTTCGAAACTTAGTTTTCGAAATTAGGGTTTTATATGCATGGATTAATGCTATAATTTTATCCTATGATATTATTTAATATCTAAATCATATATTATGATATATATGTGTATATTTGGGACGAAAATTACATGAGTATCAATAATAGGTGTAAATTGTATTTTATTCCTATTTTTCCATTTTATTATCGGTATTTTCGAAATAATACTATATGTTGGATTTAATTATTTTTATGGCATGTATTATATACCTATGACCTATACTATGATTAATACATAGTATTAATGTGTAACAAAATTAAAAATCAGCCCCTACCCCCTTGAAGCCGTCGGCCATCATGCTTGGACAAAGCATGATGTGCACCTTTTTTCCACCCAATACATGAACACCTTTTAAACCTAGCCTAATCATCACACTAATTGTCATCATTAAGCTGCAGATTTTCTCCCATTTCATGGCCAAAATCGGCGAGAGAGAGAGAGGTAGTATAGGGGAAGACTCTTCCCATTCACTCCATTCCTCACTATACACACCTCCTACACTACAACACTCTCATTTCACTCCATTTTCCTCTCCCATTCAGCAGAAAAATCGAGCTCCCCCTCCCCCATTATTTTCGAAAGCTCTCTTCTCTTCTTCCTCATTTCTTCTCCCAACTTGATACTACATTATTCTTGTGAACCTATACCATATCAAAGGTAAACCAAGGATCTCTAGTCACGATTTTTCATCCCATTTATTCTGAAATTTTCGAACATGTTCTTATATAAATGTGTATGTGTGTCGCATGCTATATATATATATATGTGAATGAGTTTTAATGTTCTAGAGCATGAGATAATGGTTCTTGATGATTTATATTTCCAAATATGTGAATATATGTTAGATGAGCATTGATGGTTGTATATTTAGTTTTTGAAATGGATCTAGCATGCTTATATTATTTTCGAACCATAGGAGGTGTTAATAAAATTTTCGAAAGCTTTATAAAATAAAATGTTGATGACCGATTATTTCTTGAACATTTTGATGATGAAATATTGATGTATGTTATGATTTAAACCTATGGTATGTTAATTAAAATTTTTGGAAAACCCTAGCCTAAAATTTCATTAATACCGTGAGCTTCTCAAGTGTGTACCATGGTGTATAAATTTTATTTTAAGCTTGTGATGACATATAAATGCTTTAATGTATTGATTATATGATATATGTTTTAATTAGAATTTTTGAAAATCATTTGCTAATTATTTCAAGAGGGCCGAGAGCATATGGTATGTATAGGTTAATGTATGATTTTATTTTTGAACATGTAATAGTGTTTTAATGCTTTAGCATATTATTTATGCATTGTGTAAATTGATTAGAATTTTTGGAAATCAATTACCTATTTAAATCAAATAAACCGAAAGCTTACAAGCTTATATGGTGATGATTTAATTAGTTCTTGATGATTATATGATGTTATATTAATATACTATAGTGTATAAACATAGTATATAATTATTGGAATTTTTGAAAACCAAATGCTAAAATAAATCGAAAAAGCCGAGAGCTTGCAAAGCTCATATGGTGACGATTTAAATTATTTTGGTTGATGTTATAATGTTACAATGTTATAATATAATGTTTATTGATGTTGGAATTTATTTAGAATTTTAGAAATGGTTTGCTATTTATTTGGTAATTATCATAGTATTACCGTAAATGTTGTTACATTTTGTGAAATAAATAGTTATGAGTAACTATGGGTTATATAAATATTATATACTGATGTTGGGATGTTATAATAAGTATATATCAATTTTGGGAATTTTTGGATGATTATTCCTATTATTGTGAATTACCGTGAATATATATATATATATATATAAATAATTAGCAAACCGTATTATATGAATTTCATAAATTCATATTCTGGACTATAGTGTATAATAATACACTATATTAATTTAGAAAATTTTTCAAAAGTCATTTAGTATTTTTAATCTAATTATCGAAATTATCGATAATTAATAAGGATTTTAAAATCCTTTTTAAAACAGTTTATTTATGAAAATTTACTAAAATGATATTCTGGACAGTTTTTAAATGTTACAAAATTTTATAAACATAGATTGCTATGTTTGAGACGAACGTTCATTTTATAACGGTTTAAAATACCAAAATACGCTTTTATTTATAAAAAGAAGTATTAAAAATGCTAAAATAATCATAAGTCCTTGATTTACAAGATAAATCGAGCAATAGGACTTTACGTTTTCAAATCGATCAAATTCGATTTATAAAACAAAATAGTAAGAGGTTACTATTATTCAATGGTCAAAATCGTTGACTTTGTTGATCAATGTTGACTTCGTTGACTTTCAAGTCAAACGTACGATTATACATTTATAAATACGTCAGTACGCGTAAGATATACTAATTGAGTATGATACCCATTAGTAAGAAGGGATTTCACAATTGAAATCCATATATCGAAAACGACTTATCGTTGAAAGTATCTCGAAGAGCAGAACAAGTCGATCGTATCACGTAGTAGACGCATTGAATCACTAAGGAATTGGGTCTACATCGATATGAAATATCAAGTTTAACTTAGTTTTCAAAAGTCTCGAAAGACTTGAGCGACGTACTAAAGCCTCGCTTTTCGTAAAGGTGTGGGCCAAACGCAATGACGTGATTTTGACGAACAAAGCGAACAGGACTTTACAACGAACCATAGTCGGTGGGCTTCTCTCTTACCTCAAAATGTGGGTTTCTTATCTTCAAAATATGACTTTCTTGTCGTACCAAATGAATTTATTTACGACTTATACTACAATTGTTTATCAAATGTTTCTTGCATTACCGCCAAAATATTTCGTTTGTGTATGGATCCTATCTTTTGCTCGGTAGGTGTGTGGAGATGGTTGGAACTATTATATCATTTGTTGTGGTAGCACCCAACCTTTTTAATGTCGGGTCTGTGCTTGGGATGACAAATGCCCGCTAGGATTGGCGTGAAGGTTGGAACTACTTTGTGTTAACATATCTTGCAGAGAGTGACTTGTTTGTACGGGATTACGGCCGTCACGGCGTCGTAGATGGGAGGCCTCCTCCGGCGTTTATTATTTATTTATTATTATGTATTGTGACTATGAGATATGGACCATACACAAGAAAATGCTCGGCGAGCTATGTTCTACGAACCGAATGATTTGGTAAGCCTGAGGCATTTTAACTAAAACCCCGCGACTTACCCGATATTGGCGGTAATCCAAATCAATCAAATGTTTTCGGCATGAGCCCACTAAGTGCAATTTCTTGTACTTAGCCGCATGTTTGTTTTAAATGTGCGAGGTTGAGCTTTGATGGTGATGATGGGGAAAGTGTTGAGAGTCCAGTGTCCTCGACCGATCTACTTAATTTGTGGTTTATACCACGAATGCATATCGTCATATATGTTCACAAACTTTCATTGCCGCTACACGAACTCCCTTATTTACGCTTTATGTTTTAAACTATTGAGGCTCATCGGATCGGGCAAGTTTTGGGGTCCGATGGCTAACCCTTTCAAAACAATATAACATCATCTCGTATTCTGTTCAAGCATGTTAGCTTATTATTACGCATCTCTATTTTATCCATGTAACCCCTAAAGTACTACTCCTAGTACTAGTCGCCCTCCAGTCCGGGTTGGTCCGGAGTGGGGTCGTGACAGAAGTGGTATCAGAGCTTTTGCTCTTTGAAAACCCAAATTCTTTTTATTCTAAGTCTAGATCGAGTCGCTGGACTTCTAGTAACTCACTGACTCCCCTCAACACTCCATCACATCGAGCTCAACCGGGAAAAAGGTAACTGCATTCCTTTCTCAAACTCATGAAATGAAAATTTTTGCATAATTGAACAATTGGATAGACTTTTGAAGGATTCGATTATTATGAAAATTTTTATGATGAAAATGAAAGTTGAGCAAGAAAAGTTTTCCGAAATACTTTTAGTTGAACTAATGCAATACTCAAGTATCGATATGAAAGTACATGGTGGTACTAGTTGAATAATCAACATGGGATGAATGAATCCATTTTTGATATGCATATAAGTTGATTATGATTGCTATGTTGAAATCGTATTTTCAAAAAAATTTCAAATTGAGACATCTTTCCAACTTTCAAAATTTTATTTATGATGAACGATATGTTATCATAAGACGAACTTAGATTCTAAGGAGCATGTTCACGTATCGTGAAAGAACATAGAAGTACGAACTTCTTTCCCATATGCGAACGAAAGAACGATAGGAAGAATGAAAGTAACGATACCCTTGGGCACGAACGACGGAAGACGAGCGAGAAGGATGGACGAGGACAACCTCAACCTTTAAGCTAAATGACGTCGGCACTCCATCACTACTTCTACACGAGTGAGCATCACGACATGGACGTCACTACGGCTTCAGGATGTTCAGCCTCGGCTTGAGAACCCGAAGATGATAGACGTATTACGTCGACATACGTCTCAAATTGCAATTTGGCACGACCGCGCAAATTTCCTGCACTGCGCAGTGGATTTGTTTTAGCTAGATCTCTCTCGTTAGGACCCCGATTTACGCATGGTTTTCACCTGCGTACTCCTAACGCACTGATCTTCATTTGTTATGAAGAACAGAATCCTTAATTCTGCCTCCAGAATACGATAGAGTCCGTTGAACTCTAGTTCGAGTGTTTGGTATAGAATAAGGATCTCATAACTTATATTAAGATGTTGTTGGCTTATGTATACGTTTGGGTAAGACTAAGAAGGTAAGTTGTGGTGAGTATTGTGCAGTATGATGTTGCCTACCTTATAGACTTGCTTGACCTTGTCTAGTTGCTTCACGTTACGATTAAGATATCCTTGCCTGCTTATTCGATGACGATAGTTGACTTATGTTAGTTTTATTCGTGACAGATGGAGGGGATGAGATATCTCGCGAGGAGGAGGATTGGACCCCACCCCACCCCCAGGAGGAGGTGAGTATATATCGCCCGGTTGGATGTCTGTTGAGGAAGACTTGGGTGAGTTCTTGGCATATTATCTCCGTCTTTGGAGACGCCCGAGCTCACGGCGTGACCGATTATGACGGCATCAGCGCCTTCTAGCGATACTTCCTGCACCTGGGATGGATATGCTCGAGAGATATCGGGGATTACATTTACGGGCGATGGGGCGCTACGACTTGGTGGGAGATCGCCCAGGTTCGTGAGTCACCTGACTTACGTATCTGACATTCTGAGGCAGCACCGAGGACCCTACCTCCTCCCCGAGAGTATACAGGCGGGATGAGTCGCAGAGTGGCTGTACACAGAGGTTCGGCGATCGACCCAGTGGTACCTCGTATCGATTCGGCGAGGCGGACTGCTCGCTTAGAGAGGCGCACGCCCCAGTGAGCCTGGGGAGGCGGTATTTCCACCCTTACCGTCGGACACCCGTGCACGTCCACCAAGTACCACCTCCACCACCTATGGTCCCAGCCATACCACCGGTCGAGCACTTTCGGCCGGACGAGCACGGATGAGAGTATCGGATGCCTTCCCGGTATGACCCGACTCGAGTATGCTGGTCGATTCGCCCCGACCACGAGCCTCGGGCGAACGCGACCACCGCTTTTAACCCCATGCGAGATATACCGATGGTGGAAAGCGGTGGGCGGACCATCGAGGACTACCCGTATGGACATTTCCGACGGCGAAGATGATTCGGAGGAGGAGGAAGACCACGAGGAAGACACGGAATAGGGAAAGACCTCGTGAAGGCACTGGCGACGTTTTAATTAGAATTTGTTTTGTTATGTCTAGCGTGTGTGCTAGCTTTTCTTTTTCTCTTGTTGCACCTTAGTTCTAAAACTCGAAATCTCTTTTTAGGCCGTGGGCGGGATTTATATTTTACGTTTACCACCATTTTTGAACATCCCGCCTATGGCGTAAATTTTGGATATATATATATACACGACCCTAATAGGGCTTTTGCGGCAAGTTATGTTTGTTAAGAATGTTATACTACTGTTTGGGATAAGCTTAATGACAAGGCCAAAACACGGTGTGAGTGGATGTGGTGTGAAAAGAATAAATGCCTAATGTCACTTGTTTTCATAGCGACATGCCTCGAGAAGGAATCCGGAGCGAGGAACCCGGAGGTCGAGGCGGGAAGGCCGAGAGGAAGGGTAGAGTCCACGAACAAGAGCAGGAAGACAATCCCCAACCACAACCTCCACCTCAACCCGATCGCGGGATCGAAGAAATGTTTTAAGACAGAACCTCCGCCTTTAACGGGAAAAGCAACTTGGAAGAAGCGAACAATGGGTCGGGGCTATTGAGCGGATCTTTACCTTCTTAAGATGCAGCACAAGAAAGGCGTCGTGTGTTACTTTCATTGGTTGGACCGGTGACTTGAGTGGGAGGCCGAAAGAAGACTTTTGTGAGCAATTTGGAGGAATTCTCGTGGGAGGATTTGAAAAGAGTATGAAAAGTATATCCCCAAAAGTTATAGGGGGAAAAAGAGGCAGGAATTTTTCCTGCTAAAGCAAGAAAAATTATCCGTAACCGACTACGATCGCACTTTCTGCGAGACGTCAAGATATGCGCCGGATCTAGTAGACACCGACTTGAAGATGTCGGAAAAGTTCAGGGCAGGGCTAAGAATGGAGATACGCATGTCTCTTGCCAGCCATGGAGAACTGTCCTACACTGAAGCTCTCGCACGAGCTTTAGATATAGAGGCGGCCATGACCGAAAATAAGTCGGTGGCGTCTCAGGCACACGGTAGTTCGGATAAGGGAAAAGGGAACTGGGAGCCCAACCGCGGAAATAACAACCGCGGAAACTACGGAGAAGCAAGTCACGCGGCGCCTGTGGCAAGAAACCCGCGGCGAGGACAAAGGCGGAAGAGAGCGGGTTATGCTCCACGGCGAGGGACCACATGAGCGATCGAGGACACCTCAATGCCCTCGATGCCATAGGACACACAGGGTGTGTGCGCGGCAAATGTGGTAAGCGTTATAAATGCGGAGCAACGGGCATTCGCCAACAATTGCCCGATATCACGTTCGGATGGAAGGCCGAACCAGCGGAAATGCTCGACCATTGAGGGCTATACAACTTCACCGACCACCGCAGCGGCCCGGCCCCAACCTCGGCAACTCCGGTGGCAAACACCCCACCTCAACAACAACAACTCCGGCCATAGCGGTGGCGGCCACAACAACAAATCCCGCAGCAGCGATGGCGGCGGCCACCGCCACAACAACAGCGAGGCGGTAACCACAGCGCCAGCGCCCGGCAATGGCAAAGAACCGGCCAGCAACAACCGCCCGAACCGGCGGGACCGGCGCCCGTCGGCCTCGGCTCAAGGCTAGAGCTTACGCCCGCGCAGAGAGCGAAGCGTAACCGAGGAAACTTGGGCGGTATGGGAGTTCTTCTCAACCCACACGTTATAGTATTGTTCGTCACGGGTGCTTCGCGTTCTTTTATTGCAAAATCATGCGTGAAATCTTGGGCCTTAGGTGCGAAAGGTGAAAGCTGGGATATGAGAATCTCATCGCCTATAGGAGGAATTATGACCGTTACACACTTTTGCTCGAACCTAGAGTTGACATTTGGATCACTTAAGGTTACGCTAACGAGCTAAACATAATACCCATAGACGATGTAGACATAATCCTAGGAATGGATGGTTAGCTAAGAATCATTCCACGATTCTCTGTAAGGAAAGGAGAATTTCGTTTCACTTTCCGGACAAGAAGCTACGCATTTCCATGGGATCGACATGGGAAGAAGAGTGCCAATAGTGTCAGCACTACAAGCTAGGAGGATGATGAACCAGAAAGGATGTCTTGCATTCCTCGTTTATTTGAACGACGGGGATAAACCCGAAGCACGGGTAGAAGACATTGAAGTTGTCGAGAGTTTTCGGACGATTTCCGAAAATCTACGGGACTACCTCACGATGAGACAGCTAGAGTTTACCATCGACTTGGGCGGGATCAGCCCCGGTGTCGAGCGCGCCTATAGGATGGCCCGAAGGAGCTAGAAGAGTCGAAAATCCAAATCCAAGAGCTTTTGGATCTAGGATTTATTAGGCCGAGTGTTTCACCTTGGGAGCACACATTACATTTGTTAAGAAAAAGGATGGTTCTTTGAGGATGTGCATCGATTATAGGGAGCTAAATAAGATGACACTAAAGAACAAATACCCTTTACCGAAATTGATGACTGTTTGATCAATTGCGAGGCGGGTGTATTCTCGAAGATTGATCTTAAGTCGAGATACCACCGCCTAAAAATACGACTGAAGATGTACAGAAGGCGCATTCGAACGGATATGGCCACTATGAATTCATAGTTATGCCATTCGGATTAACAATGCACCGGCCGTGTTCATGGACCTCGTGAGCAGTATTTCATCCATTTTGGATAAGTTTGTTTTGGTCTTCATAGATGATATCCTTATCTACTCAAAAACGAAGAGGATCATAAGGAACATCTACGGACGGTTTGCAAACCTTGAGAAATGAAAGACTCTTTGCTAAGTTTAGCAAATGCGAGTTTTAGGTGAAGGAAGTTATGTTCCTTGGACACATTGTGTCTGCCGAAGGTATAAAAGTGGATCGACCAAAGTAGAGGCCGTGCGGGAGATGGAAATCACCTAAACGCAAGACGAAATTAGAAGTTTCCTAGGATTAGCTGGCTATTATAGGAGATTCATGAAGGATTCTCCAAAATTGCAAGGCCAATAACTTGACTACTCAGGAAAGGAATCAAGTTCGTTTGGTGATGAGTGCGAGGCGAGTTTCCAAATACTCAAAGAGAAATTGACCCGGTGCGGTTCTAGCAGGTCCCGAAGCGGACAAGTGCGTGAGTCTATACCGACGCATCTAAAGGCGGGACGGGTTGTGTTTTGATGCAAGAAGGAAAAGTAATAGCTACGCATCCCGACAACTCGAGACCTTGTTGAACTACCCAACCCACGATTTGGAACTAGCGGTGTAGTTCATGCAATCGAAATTTGGAGACACCATCTCTATGGTGTGAGATGTGAGATCTTCACGAGACCATAAAAGTTTGAAGTATTTCTTGAACAAAGGGATCGAATATGAGACAAAGAAGATGGCTTGAGGCGGTAAAGGATTACGACGTGGTATTAACTATCACCGGGCAAGGCGAATGTAGTAGGCGGCGCTGAGTCGTAAGAGCCATACCAAGTTAGGATGTCTCTTTGTACAAGAGGAAAAACTCGTTGAAGAGTTTGGGAGAATGAGGATTAAATTGATTGAACCACCTGAGACAATCGTGAGCTGTATCGCTACACTCACATTGACATCCGATCTAAGAAAAAGAATTGTCGAGAGACAAAGGATGGAGGAAAAGTTGGAAAAGATCGAGAAAGACTAAGGTCCAAGGATTGAGAATTTCAAGGCGCCGGATAACGCCTTATTGTTTGAAGGTAGGATATGCGTTCTGACGACGCGAGCTTGAGCGAAATCATGAGTGAGGCTCACGATACACCCTACACCGCCCACCCGAGCAAGACAAAATGTACCGAGGATCCGAAGGAAAAATTTTGGTGGGAAGGCGTGAAGCGAGACATAGCTTCTTTAGAGAACTGTCTTGTTTGTCAACAAGTGAAGGCCTACACCGCGACCCTACGGGAAGTTACAACCGTTAGAAATCCCGAGTGGAAGTGGGACGATATAACGATGGATTTAGTTACAAGCTTACCCAAATCGAGAAGAGGAACACACCGTATGGGTAATTGTGGATAGACTTACCAAAAGTGCTCACACTACCTATTCAAAGCACTTATGGATCGATAAGTTGGCCCAACCGGTATGCGTTAAGGAAAGTAAATGCGACTACATGGAGTGCCAAAATCTATTACCTCGATCGAGACTCCAAATTCACATCCAGAGTTCGGATTAGCTTACAAAGAGAAGCTGGTGCAGATTAAACTTGAAGACAAACATTCCACCCACAAACCGATGGACGATCGGAGAGAACGATCAAGCGCTTGAAGATATGCTTAGAACCGTAGTATTGGATCGAGGTACAAAATGGGAAGATATTTTACCTCGATTGAATTTGCTTACAACAACGACTATCAGCGACGATAGGTACGGCCCCATCTGAAGCCTGTATGGCAAAAGTGTAGATCACCGCTTTATTGGGATGAAGTCGGTGAGAGGAAAGTTATAGGGCCTGATGCGGTGAACGAAATGATCGAGATCGTTCGACAGATTAAACTAAGGATAAAAGAAGCTCAGGATAGGCAGAAATCTTACGCTGATACGCGTAGATCCGAGCTACAATTTGAGGATGGAGACAAAGTATTTCTTAAGGTCTCTCCATCGAAAGGGATTGTCAGGTTTGGCCTGAAAGGAAAGCTTAGACCCCGTTTCATAGGACCTTATGAGATCCTAGAAAGGATAGGTCCAGTAGCTTATAGGTTGGCTCTTCCGCCAAACCTAGGGAATGTCCATAATGTTTTTCACGTCTCGCATTACGAAAATCGTTCACGACCCAAAGCACGTGATTAGCGAGACGGCGTGATCCTCAAGCGGACATGAGCTACGAGGAAGAACCGCGGCCATACTTGACCACAAAGTCCGGCAACTACGGAGCAAGTCGATTCCGTTAGTCAAAGTCTTTGTGGAGACACCACGGACGGGGAAGAAGCCACGTGGGAGCTTGAAGAAGCAATGAGAGAAAAACACCGACTTATTTTTCTAAAGGTATACAAATTTCGGAACGAAATTTTTCGTGAGGGGTGGAATGTAATATTCAAAGAAAGCGAATATACGATTACGGTTTTCTAAACCCGTAATTGGGTTTTCTTAGTATAATATCTTTTACGACATCGAATCTCGTAATTTCGATACGATATTGTTATAGAGAATTCCTATCATAATTCACTAAGGATTGTGAATTAAAGGAATGGAATATTACGAAATGATTCGTCGATATATTTTAACGTCGAGCATATCGAGCGTCGACTTTTCATGAAATTTTCTGAGCGATTGAAGCTTGAAATAATTTCCATCTTAATTCCTTTATTAAAGGAATATATTTATTTAGTAAGTGCGAACTTCTGCGACCATTTTGAGATGAGTCGATTTTGAGCGTTTGAGGCGTTTTGAGCGTCGGCGTCTGAGACGATTTGAAAAATGAGTTTAATGCTCAGGAAATTATAATAATTAATTTCCTATTATTATTTTATATAATTACAGTATTAAGGATTATTAAAATCAATATTTGAGTTATTAAACTCGATTATTTCAATTTGTAATTTCGAAAACCCTAATCTTATAAATAAGGGTTTTATCACATGAAATGATACCATTAAATTATCCTATGGTATCTAAACTTTATAATATGATATATATGAGTGTTATTAAGCTATGAAATCAGTTTTTAGACCATTAAGAATCGATATGAGTTTTATAAATTTGAAACTTAGTTTTCGAAATTAGGTTTTATATCATGGATTAATGCTATAATTTTATCCTATGATATTATTTAATATCTAAATCATATATTATGATATATATGTGTATATTTGGGACGAAAATTACATGAGTATCAATAATAGGTGTAAATTGTATTTTATTCCTATTTTCCATTTTATTATCGGTATTTTGAAATAATACTATATGTTGGATTTAATTATTTTTATGGCATGTATTATATACCTATGACCTATACTATGATTAATACATAGTATTAATGTGTAACAAAATTAAAAATCAGCCCCTACCCCTTGAAGCAGTCGGCCGTCATGCTTGGACAAAGCATGATGTGCCTTTCCACCCAATACATGAACACCTTTTAAACCTAGCCTAATCATCACACTAATTGTCATCATTAAGCTGCAGATTTTCTCCCATTTCATGGCCAAAATCGTGAGAGAGAGAGGTAGTATAGGGAAGACTCTTCCCATTCACTCCATTCCTCACTATACACACCTCCTCACTTCTGACACTCTCATTTCACTCCATTTTCCTCTCCCGTTCAGCGGAAAAATCGAGCTCCCCTCCCCATTATTTTCGAAAGCTCTCTTCTCTTCTTCCTCATTTCTTCTCCCAACTTGATACTACATTATTCTTGTGAACCTATACCATATCAAAGGTAAACCAAGGATCTCTAGTCACGATTTTTCATCCCATTTATTCAGAAATTTTCGAACATGTTCTTATATAAATGTGTATGTGTGTATGCTATATATATATATATGTGAATGAGTTTTAATGTTCTAGAGCATGAGATAATGGTTCTTGATGATTTATATTTCCAAATATGTGAATATATGTTAGATGAGCATTGATGGTTGTATATTTAGTTTTGAAATGGATCTAGCATGCTTATATTATTTTCGAACCATAGGAGGTGTTAATAAAATTTTAAAGCTTTATAAAATAAAATGTTGATGACCGATTATTTCTTGAACATTTTGATGATGAAATATTGATGTATGTTATGATTTAAACCTATGGTATGTTAATTAAAATTTTGGAAAACCCAGCTAAAATTTCATTAATACCGTGAGCTTCTCAAGTGTGTACCATGGTGTATAAATTTTATTTTAAGCTTGTGATGACATATAAATGCTTTAATGTATTGATTATATGATATATGTTTTAATTAGAATTTTGAAAATCATTTGCTAATTATTTCAAGAGGCGAGAGCATATGGTATGTATAGGTTAATGTATGATTTTATTTTGAACATGTAATAGTGTTTTAATGCTTTAGCATATTATTTATACATTGTGTAAATTGATTAGAATTTTTGAAATCAATTACCTATTTAAATCAAATAAACAGCTTACAAGCTTATATGGTGATGATTTAATTAGTTCTTGATGATTATATGATGTTATATTAATATACTATAGTGTATAAACATAGTATATAATTATTGGAATTTTTGAAAACCAAATGCTAAAATAAATCGAAAAAGCCGAGAGCTTGCAAAGCTCATATGGTGACGATTTAAATTATTTTGGTTGATGTTATAATGTTACAATGTTATAATATAATGTTTATTGATGTTGGAATTTATTTAGAATTTTTAGAAATGGTTTGCTATTTATTTGGTAATTATCATTGTATTCACAGTAAATATTGTTACATTTTGTGAAATAAATAGTTATGAGTAACTATGGGTTATATAAATATTATATACTGATGTTGGGATGTTATAATAAGTATATATCAATTTTGGGAATTTTGGATGATTATTCCTATTATTGTGAATTCAAGTGAATATATATATATATATATATATAAATAATTAACAAACCGTATTATATGAATTTCATAAATTCATATTCTGGACTATAGTGTATAATAATACACTATATTAATTTAGAAAATTTTTCAAAAGTCATTTAGTATTTTAATCTAATTATGAAATTATCGATAATTAATAAGGATTTTAAAATCCTTTTAAAAGCAGTTTATTTATGAAAATTTACTAAAATGATATTACGGACAGTTTTAAATGTTACAAAATTTTATAAACATAGATTGCTATGTTTGAGACGAACGTTCATTTTATAACGGTTTAAAATACCAAAATACGCTTTTATTTATAAAAGAAGTATTAAAATGCTAAAATAATCATAAGTCCTTGATTACAAGATAAATCGAGCAATAGGACTTACGTTTTCAAATCGATCAAATTCGATTTATAAAACAAAATAGTAAGAGTTCTTATTATTTGATGGTCGAAATCGTTGACTTTGTTGATCAATGTTGACTTCGTTGACTTTCGAGTCAAGCGTGCGATTATACACATTTATAAATACGTCGATGACGCGTAAGATATACTAATTGGTATGATACCCATTAGTAAGAAGGATTTCACAATTGAAATCCATATATCGAAAAAACGTACTTATCGTTGAAAGTATCTCGAAGAGCGAGAACAAGTCGATCGTATCGTGGTAGAGATGCATTGAATCCACTAAGGAATTCGATCTACATCGATATGAAATATCGAGTTTAACAGTTTTCAAAAGTCTCGAAAGACTTGAGCGGCGTACTAAAGCCTCTTTTTCGTAAAGGTGTGGACGCAAACGATGACGTGATTTTGACGAACAAGCGAACACAGGACTTTTACAACGAACCATAGTCGGTGGGCTTCTCTCTTACCTCAAAATGTGGGTTCTTATCTTCAAAAATATGACTTTCTTTGTCGTACCAAATGAATTTATTCTGACACTTATACTACTGTTGCTTATCAAATGTTTCTTGCATTACACCGCCAAAAATATTTCGTTTTGTGTATGGATCCTATCTGTTTGCCGGTGAAATTTGTGGAGATGGTTGGAACTATTATATCATTTGTTGTGGTAGCACCCAACCTTTTAATGTCGGGTCTGTCTTGGGATGACAAATGCACAGCTAGGATTGGCGTGAAGGTTGGAACTACTGTTGTGTTAACATATGCTTGCAGAGATGTCTTGTTGTGCGGGATTACGGCGGTCACGGCGTCGTAGATGGGTGGCCTCACTCGAGCGTTTATTATTTATTATTATTATGTATTGTGACTATGAGATATGGACCATACACACAAGAAAATGCTCGACCGAGCTATGTTTCTGAACGAAAATGATTTGGTAAGCCTGAGGCATTTTAACTAAAACCTCGTGACTTACCCGATATTGGCGTCATAATCCAAATCAATCAAATGTTTTCGGCATGAGCCCACTAAGTGCAATTTCTTGTACTTAGCCACGCATGTTGTTTTAAATGTGCGGGTTGAGCTTTGATGGTGATGATGGGGAAAGTGTTGAGAGTCCGGTGTCCTTGACCGATCTACTTGAATTTGTGGTTTATACCTGAATGCATATCGTCGTATATGTATTCACACCACTTTCCGCTACACTCTGAACTCCCTTATTTACGCTTTATGTTTTAAACTATTGAGGCTCGTCGGATCGGGCGAGTTTTGGGGTCCGATGGCTAACCTTTTCAAAAACAATATAACATCATCTCGTAGTGATACATTGAGCATGTTAGCTTATTATTACGCATCTCTATTTTATCCATGTAACCCCTAAAGTACTACTCCTAGTACTAGTCGCCTCCAGTCGGGTTGGTCGGGGTGGGGTCGTGACAATTACATCTACCGGGCGATGGGCAGACTACGACTTGGTGGGAGATCTGCCTGTTCGTGAGTCACGACTTACGATACTCTGACATTACGGGCAGCACCGAGGACCCTACCTCCTCCCGAGAGTATACATGGCGGGATGAGTCGCGAGTGGCTGACACGAGGTTTCGAGGCAGATCGACCCAGTGGTACCTCCGTGCTCGATTCGACGAGTGGACACCTTTCGCTTAGAGAGGCGCACGCCCAGGAAACTCGGGAGGCGGTATTTCCACCCCACCTGCTCGGACACCCGTCGTCCACCAAGTACCACCTCCACCACCTATGGTCCCGGCCATACCACCAATCGAGCACTTTCGCCGGACAAACACGGATGAGTATCGATGCCTTCCCAAGTATGACCCGACTCGGTATGCTACAGTCCGATTCGCCCGACCACGAGCCTCGGGCGAATCGACCACCGCTTAACCCCATGCGAGATATACCGATGGTGGAAAGCAATGGAGCCGGACCATCCGGGGACTACCCGTATGGACATTTCCGGCGGCGAAGATGATTCGGAGGAGGAGGAAGACCCCGAGGGAAGACGGAATAGGGAAAGACCGTGAAGGCACTAGGCGACGTTTTAAATAGAATTTGTTTTGTTATGTCTAGCGTGTGTGCTAGCTTTTCTCTTTTCTTTTGTTGCACCTTAGTTCTAAAACTGAAATCTCTTTTTAGGCCGTGTGGGCGGGATTTATGTTTTCTTTACCATTGTTTTTGAACATCCGCCATGGCGAAGATTTTGGATATATATATATACATGACCTAATAGGTTTTTTCGGCAAGTTATGTTTGTTAAGAATGTTATACTACATTTGGGATCGCTATGACAAGGCCAAACAGCAGTGTGAGTGGATAATGGCTGTGAAAAGAATAAATGCCTAACGTTTACTTGTTTTCATAGCGGCATGCCTCCAGAAGGAATCGGAGCGGCGAACCCGAGAGGTCGAGGGCGGGGAAGGCCGAGAGGCGGGTAGAGTCCCCGAACAAGAAGAGGAAGACAATCCCCAACCACCACCTCCACCTCAACCCGATCGCGGGATCGAAGAAATGTTTTTAAGACAGAACCTCACGCCTTTAACGGAAAGGCAACCGGGAAGAAGTTCAACAACGGGTCGTGGCTATTGAGCGGATCTTTACCTTCTTAAGATGCACGGCACAAGAAAGGTGCGTTGCAGTGTTACTTTCCGGTGGTTGGACCACCGACTTACAGTGGGGCCGTAAAGAAGACTTTACAACAGAGCATTTGGAGGAATTCTCGTGGGAGGATTTCAAAAGAGAGTTGTATGAAAAGTATATCCCCAAAAGTTATAGGGGGAAAAAGAGGCAGGAATTTTTCCTGCTAAAACAAGAAAAATTATCCGTAACCGACTACGATCGCACTTTCTGCGAGACGTCAAGATATGCGCCGGATCTAGTAGACACCGACTTGAAGATGTCGGAAAAGTTCAGGGCAGGGCTAAGAATGGAGATACGCATGTCTCTTGCCAGCCATGGAGACCTGTCCTACACTGAAGCTCTCGCACGAGCTTTAGATATAGAGGCGGCCATGACCGAAAATAAGTCGGTGGCGTCTCGATCGACAAGGTAATCGGATAGAGGAAAAGGAATGGGAGCCCAACCGCGGAAATAACAACCGCGAAACTACGGAGAAGCAAGTCACAAGCACCAGTGGCGAGGAAACCCTTAGCAATAGGACAAAGTCGGAAGAGAGCAACTCATGCTCCACCGCGAGGGACCCGAGACCATCAAGGGCACCTCAATGCCCTAGATGCCATAGAGCACACAAGGGTGTGTGCACGGCAAACGTGGTAAGCTGTTACAAATGCGGGGGGTGAGCGGGCATTACGCCAACAATTGCCCGATGTCACGTTGGGATGGAAGGCGAACCAACGGGCAATGCTCGACCATTGAGGGCTATACACTTCAGCCCGACCCGCGGCAGTTCCGGCCTCAACCCCAAAGAACTCAAGTGGCAAAACACGGCCTCAACAACAACAAGTCCAAGCGGCGCGCCTTAATGGCAACGGCGGAAGAAATCCTGCGACCAAAGTGGCGACCACCACCTAACAACAACAAGAATAACAGAGGCGGCACCATCAAGCGCCAACGCCGGCGGCGGCGGCAACCGGCGCCAGCAACAACCGCACAATCAGCGGGACCCGGCCCGTCGGCCTCGGCCGGCTCGGGCGAGCTTACGCCCGACAGAGGAGTAATCGAGCGAAAGGAAACTTGGCGGTGTGGGAGTTCTTCTCAACCTACCGTTATAATCTTGTTCGACACGGGTGCTTCAGATTCTTTATTGCAAAATCATGCGTGAAATCTGGGCCTTAGGTGCGAAAGGTCAAGCTAGGATATGAGAATCTCATCGCCTATAGGAGGGATTACGACCGTTACCAGCTTTTGCTCGAACCTAGAGTTGATATTAGGATCACTTAAGGTTACGCTAGCGACCTAAACATAATACCCATGGATGATGTAGATATAATCCTCTGAATGGATGGTTAGCTAAGAATCACTCCACGATTCTCTGTAAGGAAAGGAAAATTTCGTTTCACTTTCCCGGGACGAAGCTACGCATTTCCATGGAATCGGCATGGGAAGAAGAGTGCCGATAGTGTCGACACTACAAGCTAGGAGGATGATGAACCGTAAGGGATGTCTTGCATTCCTCGCTTATTTGAACGAGGGATAAACCCAAGCACGGGTAGAAGACATTGAAGTCGTCCAAGAATTTTTGGACGATTTCCGAGAATCTACCAGACTACCTCCGATAGACAACTAGAGTTTACCATCGACTTGGAGCGTGATCAGCCCGGTGTCAAAGGCGCCCTATAGGATGGCCCCAAAGGAGCTTGAAGAGTCGAAAATTCAAACCAAGAGCTTTTGGATCTAGGATTTATTAGCCGAGTGTTTCACCGGGAGCGCTGCTCGTTTGTTAAGAAAAGGATGGTTCTTTGAGGATGTGCATCGATTATGAGAACTAAATAAGATGACACTAAAGAACAAATACCCTTACCTGCAATTGATGACCGTTTGATCAATTGCGAGAGCCGGTGTATTCTCTAAATTGATCTTAAGTCGAGGATACCATCACCGAAAATACGGTCTCGAGGATGTACCCAAGATCGCATTCGAACCGATATGGCCACTATGAATTCATAGTTATGCCATTCGGATTAACCAATCATGACCCGTATTCATGGACCTCATGAACGTAGTATTTCATCCATTTTCGGATAAATTGCTTTGTTCTTCATAGATGATATCCTTATTTACCGAAAATGAAGAGGATCATAGGAATATCTAAGAACGGTTACGCAAACCTTGAGAAATGAAAGACTCTTTGCTAAGTTTAGCAAATGTGAGTTTGGTGAAGGAAGTTATGTTCCTTGGACACATCGTCTCATGTGAAGGCATAAAAGTAGATCCGACCAAAGTAAAGGCCGTGCAGAGGAATGGAAATCACCTAAAACGCGAAGACTTAAATTAGAAGTTTCCTAGATTGGCGGCTACTATAGGAGATTCATGAAGGATTCTCCAAGATTGCAAGGCCAATAACCCGCCTACTCGGGAAAGGAATCAAGTTCGTTTGGGACCGATGAGTGCGAGACGAAGTTTCCAAATACTCAAAGAAAATCGACCAAGGTGCACAGGTTCTAGCGGTCCCGAGAAGCGGACAAAGTACGTGGTCTATATGCAGACATCTAAGACCTGGCCTGGGTTGTGTTTTGATGCAAGAAGGAAAAGTGATAGCTACGATCCCGACAACTCGCATTCACCTAACTGAACTACCCAACCCACGATTTGGAATTAGCGGTGTAGTTCATGCCCTAAAAATTTGGAGACACCATCTCACTGTGTGAGATGTGAGATCTTCACGGATCATAAGAGTTTCAAGTATTTCTTCAACAAAGAGATCTGAATATGAGACAAAGAAGATGGCTTGAATTGGTAAAAGATTACGAGCGTGGTATTAACTATCACGAGGCAAGGCGAATGTAGTGGACGCGCTTGAGTCGTAAGAGCTATGCCAAGTTAGGATGTCTCTTTGTCAAGAGGGAAAACTCGTTGAAGAGTTTGGCGGGATGAAGATTGAACTGGTTAAACCACCCAGACAATTGGAGTCAGATCGCTACACTCACACTGAAATCTGATCTAAGAAAAAGAATTGTCGAGAGACAAAGGATTGAGGAAAAGTTGGAAAAGATCCGAGAAAGACTAAGGTCTGAAGGATTCAAGAATTTCCAAGAGGCACCGGATAACGCCTTATTGTTTGAAGGTAGGATATGCGTTCCTGACGACGCAGAGCTTCAGAACGAAATCATGAGTGAGGCTCACGATACGCCCTACACCGCCCACCCGTGCAAGATTAAGATGTACCGGGACACCAAGGAAAATTTTTGGTGGGAAGGCATGAAACGAGACATAGCTTCTTTCGTAGAACGCTGTCTTGTTTGTCAACAAGTGAAAGCACTACACCAACGACCCTACGGGAAGTTACAACCGTTAGAAATCCCTGAATGGAAATGGGACGATATAACGATGGATTTCGTTACAAGCTTACCCAAATCGAGAAGAGGAAACACAGCCATATGGGTAATTGTGGATAGACTTACCAAAAGTGCTCACTTTCTACCTATTCAAAGCACTTATGGATCTGATAAGTTGGCCCAGCTGTATGTTAAGGAAATTGTACGACTACATGGAGTGCCAAAGTCTATTACCTCTGATCGAGACTCCAAGTTCACATCCGTTACGGATTAGCTTGCATGAGAGCTGGGTACGAGATTAAATTTTAGTACAGCTTTCCACCCACAAACTGATGGACAATCGGAAAGAACGATCCAAACGCTTGAAGATATGCTTAGAACCGTAGTATTGGATCGAGGTGCAAAATGGGAAGATATTTTACCTCTGATTGAGTTTGCCTACAACAACTGCTTGACTATCAGCGACGATAGCGTATGGTTCCACAAGCCCTGTATGGCAAGAAGTGTAGATCACCGCTTTATTGGGATGAAGTCGGTGAGAGGAAAGTTATAGGGCCTGATGCGGTGAGCGAGATGATCGAAATCGTTCGACAAATTAGGATGAGGATAAAAGAGGCTCAGGACAGACAGAAATCTTACGCTGATACGCGTAGATCCGAGCTACAATTTGAGGATGGAGACAAAGTCTTTCTTAAGGTCTCTCCATCAAAAGGGATTGTCAGGTTCGGCCTGAAAGGAAAGCTTAGACCCCGTTTTATAGGACCATATGAGATCCTAGAGAGGATAGGTCCAGTTGCTTATAGGTTGGCTCTTCCGCCAAACCTAGGGAATGTGCATAATGTTTTTCACGTCTCGCAATTACGAAAATACGTTCACGACCCAAAGCACGTGATTCATCAAGACGACGTGATCCTCGAGCCAGACATGAGCTATAAGGAAGAACCCGCAGCCATACTTGACCACAAAGTTCAAAGAACTACTGGAGCAAGTCGATTCCGTTAGTCAAAGTCTGTGTGGAGACACCACGCACGACGGAAGAAGCCACGTGGGAGCTTGAAGGAGCAATGAGAGAAAATACCCCGTCTATTTTCTAAAGGTATACAAATTTCGGACTAAATTTTTCGTAAGGGGTGGAATGTAATATTCAAAGAAAACGAATATACGATTACGGTGATACGAACCCGTAATTGGGGTTTTGCCAGATATTATGTATTTACGACATCGAACCTTGTGTTTCGATACGATATCGTTATAACGAATTCCTTTTCATAATTCACTAAGGATTGTGAATTAAAGGATTGAAATATTACGAAATGATTCGTCAATATTTTTAAACGTCAAACGCGTATCGAACGTCAGCTTTTCGTGAAATTTTCTGAGCGGTGAAGCTTGGAATTAATTTCCATCTTAATTCCTTTATTAAATGGAATAAAGTTACTTAGTAAGTATGAACTTACTGCGACCATTTTGAGATGAGTCGATTTCGAACGTTTTGAGATCGTTAACGTTAACGTCTGTTTTACGCTTGAAAAATGAGTTTAATGCTCGGGAAATTATAATAATTAATTTCCTATTATTATTTCATATAATTTCAGTATTATTAATTATTAAAATCGAATTTTCAGTTATTAAAATTCGATAATTTGATATTGAAATTCTCAAAAACCCTAAGTTTATAAACTTTGGTTTTTCACATGAAATGACACTATTAAATTATCATATGGTATCTAAACTTTATAATATGATATATATGAGTGTTATTAAGCTATGAAATCAGTTTTAGATCATTAAAATCGAAAATGATTTTTATAAATTTCAAACCTAATTTTCAAATTAGGGTTTTATATGCACGAATTAATGCTATAATTTTATCCCACGATATTATTTAATATCTAAATCATATATTATGATGTATATATGTATATTTGGGACTAAAATGGCATGAGTATCAATAATAGGTGTAAATTGTATTTTATTCCTATTTTTCCATTTCTTTCAAACTCATGAAATGAAGAATTTTATAACAAGTGAACATGTTTGAAGATTCTTTTTAAGTAAAAGGAAGGAAAAGGTTATGATGTTATGATGATGGAAATGAAAAATTATGAGCAAGGATTTTTAAAACATTGATTTTTGAATCAATAAGTGATGATCGAAGTGATTAAGTTGAGATGTATGTTGTGAAATGAACGAATGGTTAAAGATGAAAGTGTGAAATCAAGTTGATATGTATAACTACATGCGAATGAGCTATGATGTTATTCTTGAAATTATATTTTGAATCATGAGAATTATGATGACAAATAGATATGTTACCTTGAAAAGAACTTAGGCGATATAAAGCATGCTCACATGTTGTAAAGAACAAAAGAAGCGATAGGAGGCATGAATGTCTAAGCCTTGAGTTTTCGAGCGGAAAGGGTCGAGCGTAAAGGCGATCCGAGCGGCGTGGACTATGAAGAAGATGAGCAGCGTTGATATCGTCATCCTGGCGTCGCGTGATCAACCATAAGCACAACTTCAGCGATCGTGACCATTGACTTTGACTCTAGAATGCTAGCGTCAACGAATACGTGGATGTAGTAGTGCGTACTACGTCAGCGGCAACCATAGCGTGCCGCGACCTCGTCGTCGGCGCTTGCTTGGTGTTGGCGATCGCGAAATTTTCTGCCTTGTCGATGATTTGTTTTAGTTAATTCTCTTTCGTTAGGACTCCGTTTTATGCGTGGTTTCGCCTAAGCACTCCTAAATTCTGAACTTCATTTGTTATGAAGGGAAGAATTCCTTTTACATTTCAGAATGCACTAGAGTCTCTTTTAAGTTTAGCTCAAGTTTTATTTATAACAAAGATTCCATAGTGTAATATGTGACTTAGAACATTATTAGAAAATTGGTTTCAAGTAGATTAAGAATATTATGACATGTGTATTACCGATATTATTTATCGTCTTATAGATCGATTAATTTCTTCTTGTTGTAACGATCTACTAGGTTGCTTATCTAACTATCGGATAATATTAGTCGACTTATGTTTTGATATGACAGATGGAGGAGATAAGCTATCGCTTCTGGGAAGGATAGGACCAAACCACACTCAGAAAGCAGTCTTGCGATACCGAAAGCTGGATGTGTTGTGGCGGATCTTGGGGAATTCTGATATCTTATCTCGACTTTGGAGGAATGCCCGGCGTCTGGTGGCTATGGCGGTATTAGCGCCTCCAGCCGTACTCCCTGCGGTTGGGAGGACTCCTTTGAGAGGTGTCAGAGACTATATCTGCCGTGCGGCCGGAGGTTATGATCAGGTGGGTGATTACCCAGTTAGTCGATACTTGACATATGTATCTGCATATATGGTGCGCGCGAGAGGACCTTATCTACTCACGGGAGTTTGGTGACGAGTCACTAGAGTGGCTGCAGTGCCACGGCTAGTCGACCCGATGGTGCCTCGATATCGGATTGGCGAGGGCATGCTCGTCAGCGGATGGAAGCGACAGACAGACTTTGGGAACTCTGTTTTCCCTCAACGATGTTTGGACATCACGTCGTTCACCACTATTGCCTACCGCGGTGGCGCTCACTACTCCGGTTGAACCATTCCAGGCGGAGCGCGGATGAGTGTGAGTACCCTCGATGGTTACCGATTGATAGTTATAGTCAGATGAGCGGCGACTATGGTCGATGCGGGACATTCGTATAGTGGGAGATAATGGCGGCGGGACCTCAGAGCACATGGCCAAAATGATGACTCGGAAGAAAGAAGAAGAAGATCCGAAGAGGATGAAGAGGAGGAAGATTCTAGATGAGGACATGGAAGTGAAGACTATGGGGATATGATGTTTTTTATGTATGTTTTGTTATGTTGGTTTTGAAAAACAATGGTGAAGATAGAACTTAAATTTTGTAATATATAAAGCGATATGATGGACTGTAATACCTTGAAAGCCGGTATGTAAGTGATTCGTTGTAATGACTTTTGATCACAAATATTTTGCTATGGCATCATTTCAATATCGTATATATAAACGGCGACATTTGCAACAAGCGTATTATGGCGAGGATGTAATGTTTTATTTAAATTATTTTTCCAATAAGTCTATGATGATATTGTATATATTCAAGTTATGGAAATGAAATATGATGCTAATGATATAGCGAATGTCTCCTCTGAACAGATCCTGAGCGAAGAGTAAGAAGGCGACGGACTGGGAAGAGGTGGAACTCACGAACAAGAAGATGAGGATATACCTCAACCCTCCTTTCAGTGACGTCCTTGGATGATTGTTCATGAGAACCCTCATCTTCAATGGGAGGAAGTCGAAGAAGGCCGAACAATGGATGAGAACCATTGAAAGAATTTTCACCTTTTAAGATGCTGCAGTGTGAGGCGGCGTCGTATGTTTGTTCAATGAATGGACCTTTGATTTCGATGGGAAGCCCGAAAGAAACTTCAATAGAACAAATGGAAGAATTTACATGGGAAGACTTTAAGAGAGAAATGTATGATAAATACATTCCGAAAATTCTGAGGAAGAAGAAAGGAACATGAATTTTCTTGTTAAAGCGAAAAGATGTCGATAACATATATGATCACACATTTTGTGAGATCAGAATATACCTTTGGATCGAGTTGACATAGACACGAATGAGAAAAAATTGGTCGGGTTTAAGGCCAGAAATAAATGTCTCTCGCTAGTCTCGGAGACTTAACCTATATGAGAGCTCTTACCAGAGCTCTGAACATTAAGCGACAATGCGGATGATAAGGCATGGCTCGGATCGGATCTGGTGGACAAGGAGTGAGAGGAAATGGGATACAAGTTTTAGTATGACAATAAGGGTTTGAGAATGTGAGGGCTTGGGGAACAGGACGAAAAAAGATGGAAAGGCTTTGCGCCAACAAGAGGCCCACAAGAGCGAAGGGCTCTTGGTGCCCAAAGTGCAGCTACGAGGAATGGCATGGCGGGCGTGAGGCTCACTTTAGGTGTGGGATGAAAGGACACTATGCTAACTTTTGCCCGAGGCACGTTAGAAAAGCCGTGAGGCCGAATATGCTCGTCTGACGCAGCCGTGGCGGCAACCGCCAACGACGTCGACAGCGGCGGTGGCAACCACCTCCAGCCACGAAAACAACCACGAGACCGCGCCCGGCGAGGCGGACAACAACAGCGGCCCGGCCAGGGCAAAAGCGCCGTCGACTCGGCGGCCCGAGCTAGGCGTATGCTTACGCAGGCGAAACAAGCAGGGACCGAAACTGGCGGTGGGAATTCTTCTCAGCGTACACAGTATAGTATTGTTAATCTGATGCTTGCACTCTCCTTCATAACAATTATGCGTGAATGCATTTGGACTTGGTAAAAGCGAATCGAGATGAGAATCTAACGCTATAGGTGGGATTATGACGTACACATTACACTCGAACCAGAGTTGAACTTAGGATCGCAAAGGTTCGACAAATAACTTGACATAATACCCGTGGGTGGCGTAGATATAATCCTAGGATGGATTGGTTGGCTGAAAACCACTCCCGATTCTTTGCAAGGAGAGAAAATATGTTTCATTTTCACGGACAAGCACTTCCATGGAATCGACATGGGAAGAGTCCGATCTTGTCGGCGTGAAGGCAAGAAGAATGATGAATAAGAAAGGATGCTATGCATTTCTCATTTATCTAAGCGGAGAAAATAAATCGGAAGCGAAGGTGAAGACATAGAAATTGTCAGAATTTTCGGATGTTTTCTAAATCTACAGAGATTACCTCGATGAGCAGTTAAATTTACCATCGACTTGGAACCGGATCGGCTCCGGTCGAAGGCACCTGAAGAAGCGAAAATCGAATCAATTGTTGGACCTGGTTTTCATTAGACCTAGTGTTTTGTAGAGGCGCATGTATTATTTGTCGAGAAAAGGATGAGTCTTTAAGGATGTGTAGATTATCGGGGTGAACAAGATGGCTCAAGAACAAATACCCTTTGCCAGAATCGTGATCTGTTTGATCAATTGAGAGGAAGCGGTATTCTCAATTGACCTCAAGTCGGTTATCATCAACTCAAATGCTGGCTGAAGATATAGCTAAGCGCATTCGAACAAGATATGGCCATTGAATTCCACAGTTATGCGTTCGGATTAACAAATGCACCAAGTATTTATGGAACTCATGAACAAGTGTTTCATCGTGCTTAACAAGTTTGTTAGTTTTCATAGATGATATTCTCATCTATTAGAAAATGAGGAAGACCATAAGGAACATCTAAAACGGTGTTGCAAACTTTGAGGTTGAACTATTTGCTAAGTTGACAAATCGAATTTTGGTGAAGGAAGTAATGTTCCTCGGACATATTGTGTCTGTGATGGAATCAATAGATCGACCAAAGTGGGCGATGCGATGTCTGAAATATACAACTCAAAATGAGATCAGGAGTTTTCTAGGATTGGTGGTTATTATGGAGATTCATGAAGGATTCTCCAAAATAGCAAGACCAATGACCTTCTCGAAGAGACAAGTATATTTGGACTCTGAGGAATGTGGGAGAGTTTTAGCTTCGAGGAGAAGTTAACAAGTGCGGTACAAGCGGTTCGAGCGGACAAAGAATATGTGGTTTATCAGGGCTTCAAAAGCAGATGGGTTGCGTTTGATGAGAAGGAAAAGTAATAACATCGCATCCGGCAACAGACCACATGGTTTGCAACTCACGACTTAGAATTAAGTGGTTCGTGCAATTTGGAACCCATCTCTCTGGGGTGAGATGTGAAATCTTCTGGATCATAAGAGTTTGAAATACTTTTGAGCGAGACCTAAACATGAGGCAAAGAGATGGCTCGAACTAGTAAAAGATTACATGTGGTATTAACTATCACCGGTGGGCGAATGTAGTGGTGGCCTTAAGTCGTAAAAATCGAGCAATTAGGATGTCTCCTTATTGAGAAGATAAACTCATTGAGGTTTAGAAAATTGAGGATTGTATTGGTTAAACAACGAAGCGATCACATTTGTGTCGCTACACTCAAGTGGCCTTTGATTTGGAAAAGGATCATAGAGACAAAGGATGGAGGAAAGTTGGAAAGATAAGAGGAAAAGTGGAGCGGTGAAGAAGGATTTCCATGAAGCATCGATAATGCTTTAATGTTCGAAGGAAGAATATGTGTTCCAAATGATCTTGAAATTTGAAGCGAAATAATGAGTGAGGCTCACGATACACAGCCACCGGGTGGTACAGATGTACCAAGACCTAAAGTTAGGTGGGAAGGCATGACAGGCACATAACTTCTAAGTAGAGGCTGCTGGTTTGTCGACAAGTGAAAGCTTTACATCAGCGTCCCTACGGAGTTCGACGTTGGGTATATGCCAGTGGAAGTGGGATGAGATAACGATGAATTTCGTTCTGGTTACCCAAGTCGAAGAGAACAACGCCATATGGGTGAGTGGTTGATGAACTCACAAAATGTGCTCACTTTCGTGATTCGAATACTTATGGATCGATAAGCTAGCTCGGATATATGTAAAGAAATTATCTGTTGCATGGTACCAAAATCTATTACATCGATAGAGACTCCAAATTCACATCAAGATTTTGGGTAAGCCTAAAAGAAATTAGTGCAGTTGAACTTGATCATCATTTACCCGCGATGATGGGCGATCAGAAGAATGATCAACTACGGAAGATATGCCGAGCGGTAGTATTGGATCGGGTGCAAAATGGGAGGACATTTTACCTCTTATCGAGTTTACTGCAATAATAGTTATCAGCGGCGATTGATATGGCTTGTCCCTGACCTTGTATGGCGAAATGTAGATCACCGCTTTCTTGGGATGAAGTGGGTGAGAGGAAAATCGTGAGGCAGGCGGTGAATGAAATGATTGAAATCGTTAAAACAAATTAGGCAAGAATAAAGAAGCTCAAGATGACAAAAGTCTTCAGCCGATCTGGCGTGAATCAACTCTGATTTGAAAGTGGAGGGTATTCCTTAAGTCTCCAATCGAAGGGATTATAAGATTTGGTGTTAAAGGAAAACTAAGACCCGTTTCCTTGGGACCATCTGAGATCTAGAAAGAATAGGCCCGTGCTTTAGGTTAGCTCTTGCCAACAGGGAATGTGAATAATGTCTTCCATGATTAAGATATGTAACGATTAAAACACGTGATCCGTCGAGGCAGCGTGGCCTTGACTCGGACATGAGCTATGAAGAGGACCTCGGCGATAATAGACCATAAAGTTCAGCGGTTGAAAACAAATCAATTTCGGTCAAAGTCGTGGAAACATCACGATCGAGAGGAACCGTGTGAACTAGAAGATGCGATGAAAAAGCGATACAGTTGTTTTACTAAGGTATGCAAATTTCGGGACGAATTTCTTTTAAGGGGTGAGGATGTAAAACCCGGTTTTGAATGCAGTACGGTATTTAAAACCGAAAATTAAGTTTTATTGAGATAGTGTCGGTATGAGATCGAATATGATTTCGATCATTTACGAAGGAATGAATTCTATCTTGTATTCACTGTGTGAATTGAAGAATCGAAATTTATAACGTTTATGGCGGTAGTATTTTAACGTCATTGCATGTATCGACGTTGAAATTTCATAAAATTTTCTAAGCAATCAAGCTTAGAATTTTATTCCTTTATTAATGATATATGTAAAGTGATTGTAAATTATTACGACCATTTCGAGATGGTCGATCGTAGCGTTTTGAAACATTTTCAAGCGTTAACGTTTAGAAATGAAAGCGAAAGATGGTTTTATTGATCAAGATTATGGAATTTATTTCCTATGATATTTTTAATAATTACAGTATTAATTAGCACTAAACCAATGCTTGAACTTTTAAATTAATAATAATCAAATCTAAATTTGAAACTAGGGTTTTCTCAAAATAACACCATTAATTCATCCTATGATATTAAGTATCATCTAAATCACATACTATGATGTATATATCTATGATTAGCATGAAATAAAAATTTTATACGATAGTTTGGCCTAATAATGAGAACTATATATATGTGTATACAATTTTAATTGTTTAAATTTACCACTCTTGCATGTATACCTTTCATTTGTTTCAGATTTTATATCATTAAATCTCCCACTAATAATATATTTTAGCTATTTTCAAAGATTTATGTGTAAGACACTCATGATTAGCTACCCGTTAGTGTATAGAATATTATTAAAGTTGAAGGGTCTCTTGTGTGCAGTGAGAGAGGCGAGCATAGGGGATATGGGAGGATATTGATTTTTATCCATTCTCCTACACTCAAACACTCACCCACCTTTCTTTCCTCTCCTCCAAACTCTTTCTCCAAAACTTCCCCATGGCCGGAGCTCCATCCAGCTTGAGCATTTTTCTTCTGCCTCAATACAACACTTTGATACCTTGAGTTTATTCCATTAATCCATTTATCAAAGGTAGGTGTAAACAAAGGGATGTTTGTTCTTGAAAAATTGTATAATTTTGAAGGTAACTAGAGCATTGCATGTGTTCTTGATGATCCTTGTTGGTAATATCTTGTTATGTGTATTGATGATAGGAGTATGTTAGATATGTGTTCTTGCTCTTAAAATGTGTATGCATGTATGATTTAATCTCAAAATCCTATGAATCTATGGTTAAGTTGTGTAGGAATAATGTAGCATAATGTTTAAAGCATGATGTATGTTTAAAAATTTCAATTAAACATGTTCGAAAATTCTTAGTGATGACGAAGCTTGCTAAATTATTTGAGCTAATTTATGATTTATGATGATTTATGTGTCCATGGTATTTATTTGAAAATTTTAGAAAAATCTATGCTTTTTTTTAAGAGCAAGACATATAAAAATTTATATGTGGGTGTGTGATTTTATTTTACACATGCGATGACATATTCTTGAATTATGATGTATTGAGTATAGCAATTTATTTGAAATTTTAGAGTCTATGCTATTTTCCAAAATAACCGAGCATGGTATATGATTATATGTTAATGAATGATTTTATTTGAGACATGCAATGATATATAATTAATCTATGATGTTATAAAGATCCGAAGTTTTAATTAGAATTTTGGAAAATCCTATCTATTTTTATTAAAAGGACCGAGACATATATATAAATTTATGTTGATATGTGATTTTTATTTAAGACATGTCAATGATGTTTTATTAATCTAGGATATGATTTATCATCCTATGTTTTAATTAAATTTTGAAAATCAATTACATTTTTTCAAAAACCGAAGAGATCTGTTCAGGTGATGATTCAAATGGGTTTGATGTATAGCATGATATAATGTTGTTTTATAGTTTATGAGCATGTTATAATTGTTGGAAAAATTTATAAAAATGTTTGATGTGGGTTGTGAGATGACCGAGACATATGCTTATATCATATGATATAAAATGTTATATCATGGATTACATGTTATAAATATGATATATATATTAATGTTGGACCTTATATTAAATATTTGGAATTTTGGAAATTTTTGGGCTATTTACAAGAATACATTGGCCTTACAATATTAATAAGGTGATGTTCGATTGTTGTTTGGTTGATATTATAACATATTAATGACCATAGTGTATAATAATACACTATATGAAATTAGAAAAAATTTGAAACCATTTGGTAATTTCCTATTATTAAAGAAATATTAAGGATTTTAAGTTTTTAAATCCTTTTTAATTAAGATTAATAATAAATTATATGAAATATTATCTTAGACATATTTGGATTTTATAAAATTTTTGGAAATATTTGAGTAATAAAAGTTAAATAGCGTGAGCTTTTTATAGATTTGAATAAGGATTTAAATCCTTAAATAATATTATTAATAATGTATTATATGTTTAAAAATTATTTTTAAACTATTAATGATTTACAAAAATCGATTAGAAATTGATTTTGTGAAATTAGATATTAATATATGACTTAGTAATTAATTTACTAAAAAAAGTCAATTGTTGACTTTTGAAATCAACGTCTAATCGTTCGATAAATACGCTATCTGGCGTAAAGCGTGTCGGTTGCTAGTAAAATCACGTTGATACGAAAAGATTTCATGTTTGAAGTCGTTAGTTTGGAAAGCGTGAAAACGTTAAACGCTTTTACGAAAGGGTAAAATGGTAATTTTGAACATATCTACGCTCTGTCGAAGAGCGAAGTGTTAAACTCGATACTGCGCTAAAGCAGTGTATTGAATTCGTTAGAATTCAATTCACATCGATATAGAATATCGAAGCTTATTATGAACTTTGAAAGTGCGAAATCGTGGTGACGTACTAAAACATCCTTTTACATAAAGGTGTGGTAGCATAGCAGTGGGCGTTGACAAGTAGCGGTATTAAGGCGAACAATAGTTTCGGTGGGCTTTATTTCTAAAACAAAATGTGACTTTGCTCTTATTTCAACGAACTTTATTTATGATGCTTATTCAATTTGTTGATTAAAATGTTTACAAGATTACACCGCGAAAATGTTTATGTTTGTATCCTATCCATGAGATTGGTATGAATGATATAAATGTTGTTGGGTAGCTCTAACTTATGAATGAATCGATATCGGATCTGTCGGAAGACTTATACAAATAGGATTAACGTGTACACTAAATTACGTGTCTTGTAAGGACAATTCACGGCCGCGGCGTCGTGAAGGAGGCCTCGCCGCGGCGTTCGACTATGATGTTATGATGAAATGATGATAAGGGATATGGATCATACCGCCAAGAAAATGCTTGTGGCGACTTTTATAGCTATTGAAAATGTTTTAGTAAGCCTGAGCATTTTAACTAAAACCCTTGTGTCTTACCATGATGTTGGCGGTGTAATTCAATTATGATAAAATGTTTTTGCATGATGAGTGAGTGCATTCTTGTACTCGACCCATGTGTGTTTAAATGTGCGGTTGAGCTCGGATGTTGATGATGGAGGGTTGGAAGTCATTGTCATGATGTTTTGTTAAGACTTTAACCTTGAATACATAAATCGTATGTATTCACACACTTTCAGCAACTCTGATATTCTCTGTATGTATGATGATGAATGATATATTTGTTGACCCGGATCGTTAATATCCTTTGGAATCTGTTGGTCAAACCTTTTGATGCGATATGTTATAAATAGATTTAATCAGTATAATACCTCATATGTGATAAGCATTGTAATAGTCTTTCTTTATCCTAAATACTATTCCTAGTATTAGTGCACTCGGTCAGGAGTCATCAGGGTGGGGTGGTTAACCAGTGGTATTAGAGCAATTGCTCTTTGAAACCTAAATTCTTTCAAAACTAAGCTAGATTGAGTCATGGACTTAGAAATCTGTACTATTCTCAACACTCTATCACATCGAGCTCAGCGGAAAAAGGTAACTTGTTTCTTTTCAAACTCATGAAATGAAGAATTTTATATGATGAACAAGTTTGAAAGGATTCTTTTTAAGTAAAAGGAAGGAAAAGTTATGATGTTATGATGATGGAAATGAAAAATTATGAGCAAGGATTTTCAAAACATTGATTTTGAATCGATAAGTGATGATCTGAGTGATTAAGTTGAGATGTATGTTGTGAAATGAACGAGAATGGTTAAAGATGAAAGTGTGAAATCAAGTTGATATGTATAACTACGTATGAATGAGCTATGATGTTATTCTTGAAATTATATTTTTGAATCATGAAATTATGATGACAAATAGATATGTTACCTTGAGAAGAACTTAGGCGATATAAAGCATGCTCACATGTTGTAAAGAACAAAAAGAGCGATAGGAGGCATGAATGTAACTCTAAGCCTTGAGGTTTCGAGCGGAAAGATTCGAGCGTAAAGGCGATCGAGCGGCGTGGACTATGAAGAATGAGCAGCGTTGATATCGTCATCCTGGCGTCAGCGTGATCAACCGCAAGCACAACTTCAGCGATGTGACCATTGACTTTGACTCTAGAATGCTAGCGTCAACTTGAATACGTGGATGTAGTGGTACTACGTCAGCAGCAACCATAGCGTGCGACCTCGTCGTCGACGCTGCTTGAATTGTTGGCGCGATCGGCGCAAATTTTCTGCAGTGCGATAAATTTGTTTTATTCGTTCTCTTTCGTTGGGACTCCGTTTTATCGTGGTTTCGCTAAGCACTCCTGATTCTGAACTTCATTTGTTATGAAGGAAAATTCCTTTTACATTTCAGAATGCACTAGAGTCTCTTTTAAGTTTAGCTCAAGTTTTATTTATAACAAAGATTCCATAGTGTAATATGTGACTTAGAACATTATTAGAAAATTAGTTTCCAAGTAGATTAAGAATATTATGACATGTGTATTACCGATAGTATTTATCATCTTATAGATCGATTAATTTCTTCTTGTTGTAACCGATCTACTAGGTTAGCTTATCGCTATCGGATAATATTAGTCGACTTATGTTTTGATCGTGACGGATGGAGGAGATCGCTATATCGCTAGGAAGGATAGGACCAAACCACACTCCCGAGGAAGCGGTCGCGCGCGTCTGAAAATTTGGATGTGTTGTGGCGAGATCTTGGGAATTCTAATGTACTATCTCGACTTTGGAGGAATGCCCGCGTCTGGCGTGGTGACTATGGCGGTATTAGCGCCTCACAGCCCTTCACTGCGATTGGGAGGACTACGCACGGTGTGGAGACTATATCTACCGTGCGGCGGGAGGTTATGATCAGTGGGTGATTTACAGTTAGTGACCACTTGACATATGTGTGACATATATGGTGCGGCACCGAGGACCTTATCTCTCTCACGGTACACTGGCGTGTCAGTCAGAGTGGCTGTACAAGTGCGGCTAGTCGACCCGGTGGTGCCGATGTCGGATTGGCGAGGGCATGCTCGTCAGCGGATGGGCGGCGGACACAAACTTTGGGCTCATTTCCCTCGCGATGTTTGGACATCACGTGCGTTCACCACTATTGCCTCATCGCGGTGGCGGCTCCTATCAGGTTGAACCATTCTTGGGCAGCGGATGAGTGTAATGGTACCCTCGATGGTTATAACCCGATTCGTGATAGTTATAGTCGATGAGCGGCGACTATGGTCGATGCGGGACATTCATATGGTAGGAGATAATGGCGCGGGACCTCAGAGCACATGGCCAAAATGATGACTCGGAAGAAGAAGAAGATCCAGAAGAGGATGAAGAGGAGGATTCTAGATGAGGACATGGAAGTGAAGACCTATGGGGATATGATGTTACTTTTATGTATGTTTTGTTATGTTGGTTTTGAAAAACAATGGTGAAGATGGGAACTTAAATTTTGTAAGGCTATAAAGCGATGTGCATGGACTTCGCTGTAATGCCTTGAAAGCCGTATGTAAGTGATTCGTTGTAATGACTTTTGATCACAAATATTTGCCTATGGCATCATTTGCAATATACATATATATAAACCCGTAGGACATTTGCAACAAAAGTGTATGGCGAGGATGTAATGTTTTATTTAAATTATTTTTCAATAAGTCTATGATGATATTGTATATATTGAAGTTATGGAAATGAAATATGATGCTAATGATATGCTTGATATAGCGAATGCCTCTAGACAAGATCTGAGCGAAGAGTAGGCGGGCGAGACCTAGGAGAAGAGGTAGAACTCTGAACAAGAAGATGAGGATATACCTCAACACTCCTTTCCAACTGATCGCGAGGATAGAGAATTATTTCAAAACAGAACCCTTGTCTTCAATGGGAGGAAGTCGGAAGAAGCTGAACAATGGATGAGAACCATTGAAAATTTTCACCTTTTAAGATGCCGCAGTGAGGCGTCGTCATGTAACATTCAATGAATGGACTGCTTGATTTCGATGGAAACGAGAAAGAAAACCTTCAATGAGAACAAATGGAAGAATTACATGGGAAGACTTTAAGAGAAATGTATGATAAATACATTCCGAAAAGTTCTGAGGAAGAAGAAGACATGAATTTTTCTTGTTAAAGCGAAAAGATGTCGATAACATATTATGATCACATTTTGTGAGATGTCGAGATATACCTTTGGATCGAAGTTGACATAGACACGAATGGCGAGAAAAAATTGGTCGGGTTTAAGGCGAAATAAGAATGTCTCTCGCTAGTCGGAGACTTAACCTTCTGAGGCTCGCACGAGCTCTAGACATTGAGGCGGCAATGCGGATGATAGCGGCATCGGCTCGGATCACGATGGACAAGGGTGGAGGAAATGGGATACAAGTTTTAATGTGACAATAAGGAGTTTGAGAATGTGAATAGAGACGGCGTTGGCGAGAACACGGCAAATCAGGACAAGGATGGAAAAGCCTTTTGTTCCTCGCAAAGAGGCCCAGAAGCGAAGAAGGGCTCTTGGTTGCGTGCAAAGCGCACGCGAGAATGTGCGTGGCGGGCGTGAGGCTGCTTTAGGTGTGGGATGAAAGGACACTATGCTAACTTTTGCCCGAGGCACGTTCGAAACCGTGGGCGAACCAACCGGTAATGTCCAACCACTCGGGAATTTCATCCAGTTCCTTGACAACCTGTCGGCCGCAGCCGTGGCGTGACGAAGCGACAAATGCGACAGCGTGTGTACACCTCAACCACGAAGGCAACAACCACGAGACAACGCCCGGCGAGGCCCGGACAACGACAGCTTGACGAGGGCAAGCACAGCGTCGACCTCGGTGGCGGTAGGCGTATACGCTGCTTGGGAGGCGAAACAGGGACCGGAAGCACGGCGGTATGGAATTCTTCTCAGCATTGTTATAGTATTGTTCGATCACGGTGCCGCACTCCTTCATAGCAAAGTATCGTGAATCTGTTGGGACTTAGTCTTGGCGAATCGGATATGAGAATCTCTACCTATAGGTGGGATTATGGCATACACATTTACGCTCGAACCTGAGGTTGAACTTAGGATCATTAGGTTCGACAAATAACTTGAACATAATACCCATGGGTGGCGTAGATATAATCCTAGGAATGGTGGTTGGTGAAACCACTCCGATTCTTTGCGAGGAGAGGAAAATATCATTTCATTTTCTACGGACAGAGCAAGCATACTGTGGAATCGGCATGGGAAGAGTCCCGATCTTGTCGACATTGAGCGAGAAGAATGATGAATAAGAAAGGATGCTATGCATTTCTCATTTATCTAAGCGGAGAAAATAAATCGGAAGCGAAGGTAGAACATAGAAATGTCGGAATTTTGGATGTTTTCTAAATCTACAGGATTACCTCGATGAGCGGTTAAATTTACCATCGACTTGGAACCGGATCGGCTCCGGTGTGAAGGCACCCTCTGGAAGAAGCGAAAATCAAATCCAAGAATTGTTGGACCTAGGTTTCATTAGACCTAGTGTTTCGCCTTGGGGAAGCGTGTATTATTTGTCGAAAAAGGATGAGTCTTTAAGGATGTGTATAGATTATCGGGTGAACAAGATGGCTCAGAACAAATACCCTTTGCGAGAATCGACGATCTGTTTGATCAATTGAGAGGGCGGTATTCTCAAAGATTGACCTCAAGTCGGGGTTATCATCAACTCAAAATGCGGCACGAAGATATAGCTAAGCTGCATTCCGAACAAGATATGGCCATTATGAATTCCGATTATGCCGTTCGGATTAACAAATGCAGTTTGTATTTATGGAACTCATGAACCAAGTGTTTCATCCGTGCCAGACAAGTTTGTCTTAGTTTTCATAGATGATATTCTCGTCTATTAGAAAATGAGGGGAAGACCATAAGAACATCTAAGAAGGTGTTGCAAACTTTGAGGTTGAAAGACTATTTGCTAAGTTCGACAAATGCGAATTTTGGTGAAGAAGTAATGTTCCTCGGACATGTGTGTGTGATGGAATCAAAGTAGATCCGACCAAAGTGGGCGATGCTGATGTCAAATGCCGCGAACTCAAATGAGATCAAGGTTTTCTAGGATTGGTGGTTATTATCGGAGATTCATGAAGGATTCTCCAAAATAGCAAGACCAATGACAACTATCGAAGGGAACCAAGTATATTTGGACTACGAGAGATGTGAGTTTTCAAAACTTCGAGGAGAAGTTAACAAGTGCGATCAAGCGGTTCGAAGCGGACAAAAATATGTGGTTTATCTGACCGGCTTCAAAGAGCGGTGGGTTGCGTTTTGATGCAGGAAAAGTAATAGCATCATCCGACAACTTAGACCACATGAGCTGAACTACAACTCACGACTTAGAATTATGACGTGGTTCATTTGAAAATTTGGAACACCATCTCTACGGAGTGAGATGTGAAATCTTCTGGATCATAGAGTTTGAAATACTTTTGGAGAGACCTAAACATGAGGCAAGAAGATGGCTCGAACTAGTAAAATTCTGACGTAGTATGCTATCACCCAGGTGGCGAATGTAGTAGCGGCAAGTCGTGAAATCGAACAAATTAGGATGTCTCCTTCGAAGATAAACTCGTTGAGGTTTAGAAAATTGAGGATTGTATTGGTTAAACAACGAGAGATCGATCTGTGTCGCTACTCACCGTGGCGCGATTTAAGGAAAAGGATCATAGAGACAAAGGATGGAGGAAAAGTTGGAAAGATAAGAGGAAAAGTGAGAGCTGGCGAATTGAAGGATTTCCATGAAGCATCGAGATAATGCTTTAATGTTCGAAGGAAGAATATGTGTTCAAATGATCTTGAAATTTGAAGCGAAATAATGAGTGAGGCTCACGATACCTACACGCCCCTTGGTGAGTACAAATGTACCAAGACTAGGAAGTTACGGTGGGAGGCATGAAGCAGACATGCTTCTTTAGAGGCTTTGGTTTGTCGACAAGTGAAAGCTTTACATCAGCGTCCCTACGGAGATTCTGACGTTGGGTATACCAGTGGAAGTGGGATGAGATAACGATGAATTTAGTTCTGATTTACCCAAGTCGAAGAGGAACAACGCCGTATGGGTAGTGGTTGATAGACTCACAAAATGTGCTCACTTCCCATTAAGAATACTTATGGATCGATAAGCTAGCTCGGATATATAAAAAGAAATTATCTGTTGCATGGGTACCAAAATCTATTACATCGATAGAGACTCCAAATTCACATCAAGATTTTGGGTAAGCCTACAAAGAAAATTAGATGCAGTTGAACTTGATGCAACATTTCACTGCAGATGATGGGCAATCGGAAAGGACAATCGAGACTACGGAAGATATGCTGAGCAGTAGTATTGGATCGGGTGCAAAATGGGAGGACATTTACCTCTTATCGAGTTTACTACAATAATAGTTATCAGCGGCGATTGATATGGCCATCTGACCTTGTATGGCGAAATGTAGATCACCGCTTTCTTGGGATGAAGTGGGTGAGAGGAAAATCGTGGGCGAGCGGTGAATGAAATGATTGAAATCGTTGACAAATTAGGCAAAGAATAAAAAGCTGAAGATAGACAAAATGCTTACGCCGTCTGGCGTGAATCTGGCAATTTTGAAAGTGGAGACAAGGTATTCCTTAAGGTCTCTCCATCGAGGGGATTATAAGATTTGGTGTTAAAGAAAACTAAGACCCGTTTATAGGACCATCGAGATCTAGAAAGAATAGGCCCGATAGCCTATAGGTTAGCTCTTGCGAAACTTGGGAATGTGAATAATGTCTTCCATGTGTCACAATGAAGAAAATATGTACGACCCAAACACGTGATCCGTCGAGGCGTGGCCACTTGCTCAGACATGAGCTATGAAGAGAACTACGGCAATAATAGACCATAAGTTCAGCGGTTGAAAGCAAATCAATTTACGTTGGTCGTGCGTGGAAACATCACGGTCGAGAAGCCGTGGGAACTAGAAGATGCAATGAAAAGCGATACCCAGTTGTTTTACTAAGGTATGCAAATTCGGGACAAAATTTCTTTTAAGGGGTGGGATGTAAAACCCGAGTTTGAATGCTTGGTATTTAAAACGAAAATTAGGTTTCGAGATAATTAATCGATGTGAGATCGAATATGATTTCGATCATTACGAAGAATGAATTCTATCTTGTATTCAATGTCGTGAATTGAAGAATCGAAATTTATAACGTTTATCGGTAGTATTTTAACGTCATTTGCGTGTCGGCGGTTGAAATTTCATAAAATTTTCTAAGCAATCAAGCTTAGAATTTTATTCCTTATTAATGATATATATTAGTAAAGTGATTACGAAATTATTCGACCATTTGAGAAGAGTCGATGCGTGTTTTGAAATTTTCAAGCGTTAGTTTAGAAATGAAGCGAAAGATGGTTTTATTGATCAAGAAATTATAAATTTATTTCTATGATATTTTATGTAATTACGATTATTAGCACTAAACCAATGCTTGAACTTTTAGAATTAATAATAATCAAATCTAGTTTTTGAAAATCACAAATTTTGAAACTGGGATTTCTCATAAACACCATTAATTCATCCTATGATATTAAGTATCATCTAAATCACATACTATGATGTATCTATGATTAGCATGAAATAAAAATTTTATCGATAGTTTGGCCTAATGGCGAGAACTATATATATGTATACAATTTTAATTGTTTAAATACCACTCTTGCATGTATACCTTTCATTTGTTTCAGATTTTATATCATTAAATCTCCACTAATAATATATTTTAGCTATTTTCAAAGATTTATGTGTAAGACACCCGTGATTAGCTACCCGTTAGTGTATAGAATATTATTAAAGTTGAAGGGTCTCTTGTGTAGTGAGAGCCGAGCATAGGGGATATGGGAGGGGATATTCAGATTTTATCCATTCTCACTACACTCAAACACTCTCACTACACTTTCTCTTCTCTCTCTCAAACTCTCTGCCTCAGAAAACTTGGCATGAGACTCCGTCTCCAGCATGACTTGATTTTCTTCTACCTCCATACAACACTTTGATACCTTGAGTTTATTCCATTAATCCATTTATCCAAGGTAGGTGTAATAAAACAAAGGATGTTTGTTCTTGAAAAATTGTATAATTTTGAAGGTAGCTAGAGCATTGCATGTGTTCTTGATGATCCTTGTTGGTAATATCTTGTTAATGCATGTGTATTGATGATAGGAGTATGTTAGATATGTGTTCTTGCTCTTAAAATATGCATGTATGATTTAATCTCAAAATCCTATGAATCTATGGTTAAGTTGTGTAGGAATAATGTGCAGCATAATGTTTAAAGCATGATGTATGTTTAAAATTTCGATTAAACATGTTGAAAATTCTTAGTGATGACCGAAGCTTGCTAAAATTATTTGAGCTTGAATTTATGATTTATGATGATTTATGTGTCCATGGTATTTATTTGAAAATTTTAGAAAAATCTATGCTATTTTTTAAGAACGAGACATATAAAAATTTATATGTGGGTGTGTGATTTTATTTTACATGTGACATATTCTTGAATTATGATGTATTGAGAGTGCATAGCAATTTATTTGAAATTTTAGAAAGTATACTATTTTCCAAAATAACCGAGCATGGTATATGATTATATGTTAATGAATGATTTTATTTGAGACATGCAATGATATATAATTAATCTATGATGTTATAAAGATCCATAGAGTTTTAATTAAATTTTGGAAAATCTATCTATTTTTATTAAAAGGACCGAGACATATATATAAATTTATGTTGATATGTGATTTTATTTAAGACATGCAATGATGTTTTATTAATCTAGGATATGATTTATGCATCCTATGTTTTAATTAGAATTTTTGAAAATCAATTACATTTGTTTCAAAAAACGAAGAGATACAAACTCAAGTGATGATTCAAATGGGTTTGATGTATAGCATGATATAATGTTGTTACACTATAGTTTATGAGCATGTTATAATTGTTGGAAAAAATTTATAAAAATGTTTGATGTGGGTTGTGAGATGACCGAGACATATATGCTTATATCATATGATGAAATGTTATATCATGGATTACATGTTATAAATATGATATATATATTAATGTTGGACCTTATATTAAATATTTGGAATTTTGGAAATTTTTTGGGCTATTTACAAAATACATTGGCCTTACAATATTAATAAGGTGATGTTCGATTGTTGTTTGGTTGATATTATAACATATTAATGACCATAGTGTATAATAATACACTATAAATTAGAAAAAATTTGAAACCATTTGGTAATTTCCTATTATTACAGAAATTATTAAGGATTTTAAGGATTTTTAAATCCTTTTTAATTAAGATTAATAATAAATTATATGTCAAAAATATTATCTTAGACATATTTGGATTTTATAAAATTTTTGGAAATATTTGAGTAATAAAAGTTAAATAGCGTGAGCTATTTTAGATTTGAATAAAGTTTTAAATCCTTAAATAATATTAATAATGTATTATATGTTTAAAATTATTTTTAAACATATTAATTTACAAAAGAAATCAATTAGAAATTGATTTTGTGAAATTTAGATATTAATATATGACTTAGTAATTAATTTACTAAGAAAAGTGAGTGTTGACTTTTGAAATCAGCGTCTAAATCGTTCGATAAATAAGCTATCTGGCGTAAAGCGTGTCAGTTTTCTAGTAAAATCACGTTGATACGAAAGATTTCATGTTTGAAGTCGTTAGTTTGAAAAGCGTGATAAAGCGTTAAACCTTTTACCAAGGGGTAAAATGGTAATTTTGAACATATCTGCCTCTATCGAAGAGCGAGTGTTAAACTCGATTACCGCTAAAGCGGTGTATTGAATTCGTTAGAAATTCAATTCACGTCGATATAGAATATCGAGCTTATTGTGAACTTTGAAAGTCTCGAAATACGTGAACGTACTAAAACATCCTTTTACATAAAGGTGTGAATGACATAGCAGTGGGCGTTGACAAGTAGCGAGTATTAAAGGCGAACAATAGTTTCGGTGGGCTTTATTTCTAAAACAAAATGTGACTTGCTACTTATTTCAGCGAACTTTATTTATGATGCTTATTCATTGATTAAAATGTTTACAAGATTACCTAAAAAATGTTTATGTTTGTATCTATCCATGAGATTGGTATGAATGATATAAATGTTGTTGGTAGCTCCCAACTTATGAATGAAAATCGATATCGGATCCTATGCGGAAGCTTATACAGCTAAGATTAGCGTGTATATACACTGGTATTGTGTCTTAGGACAATTCACGGTCGGTCGCGGCGTCGTGAGGAGGCCTCTTCGACGTTCGACTATGATATTATGATGAAATGATGATAAGGGATATGGATCATACACAAGAAAATGCTTGGCGGCGACTTTTATGAAGCATGAAAATGTTTTAGTAAGCTGAGGCATTTTATTAAAACTAATGTCTTATGATGTTGGCGATGTAATTCAATTATGATAAAATGTTTTCGGCATGAGTCAGCGGTGCATTCTTGTACTCAGCCTGCAGTGTTGTTTTAAATGTGCAGGTTGTCACGACCCGTTCAGAACGACCGGACTGGAGGGTGACTAGATCTTAGGAGTAGTACTTTAGGGTTACTGGATAAAATAGAGATGCGTGAAAATAGCTAACATGCTACTGAGCAGAATACGAGATGATGTTATATTGTTTTTGAAAAGGTTTAGGCCACGGACCCCAAACTTGCGCGATCCGATGGACCTAATGTTGTAATATGAGCATAAATAAAGGAGTTTAGAGTATAGCGGTGGAGAGTGTGTGAATCAATATGACGATTGTCGTTGAGTATAAACCACAAATTAGTAGATCGATCGAGGACCTGGATCTCAACACTTTCCCATCATCACCATCAAACTCAACTGCACATTTAAAAACAAACATGCGAGTAAGTACAGAAATTGCATAGTGGACTCGTGCGAAAACATTTGATAGAGTTGGATTCTGGCATATTGGGTAAATCGCGAGGTTTTAGTTAAAATGCTGTCTTACCAAATCATTCGATTAATAAAACATAGCTCGACCGAACATTTTCTTGGTGTGTATGGTGCCTATCTCATAGTCACAATACATAATAATAATAAATAAATAAATAAGCGTCGAGAGGAGGCCTCCCAGTCTACGCCGTGAGCCGGCCGTAATCCGTCTGACCGGATCCTGCCACGCAAGCATAGTTAACGGTATAGTTCCAGACCTTCACGTCTCAGTCACTGGCGGCATTTATCCGACATGCGGGACGAGCATTAAAAGGTTGGGTGCTACCACAACAATTGATATAATAGTTCGAGCCATCTCCACCACCTACCGGGCATACAGATAGGATCCATACAAAGCAAGAAATATTTTGGCGGTGTCTGATAAAACATTTGATAAGCGTTGTAGTATAAGTCTTTGTAAATAAATTCATTTGGTATGTGATAAGTCGTATTTTGAAGATAAAGCCCATTTTGAGATAAGAAAAGCCCACATTTTGAGGTGAAAGAAACCCATTTAAGATAAAGCCCGTTTTGAGATAAGAAGGAAGCCCACGGACTATGGTTTGTTGTAAAAGTCTAAGTTAGATTGTTAAGTAAAAATCCGTCATTGCGTTTGCGTCCTACGAAGCGAGGTTTTAGTCGTCGCTCAAGTCTTCGAGACTTCGAACTAAGATAAACTTGATATTTCATATCGATGTGGTAATTTCTTAGTGAATTGACCGTCTCTAACTGCGTATCTGATTGACTTGTTCTAGATTCTTGAGATCTTTCAGCGTATAATGCGTTTTGATATATGGTTTCATTTGTGAAATCCTTTCTTACTAATAATTATCATACTCAATTAGTATATCTTACAGCGTACTAACGTATTTATAAATGTATAATCGTGCGTTTGACTTGAAAGTCGGCAAGTCGACGATGATCAACAAAGTCAGCGATTTTGACCTTTAATAATAACTTCTTACTATTTTGTTTTATAAATCAATTTGATCGATTTGAAAGCGTAAAATCCTATTACTCGATTTATCTTGTAAATCGAGGACTTATGATTATTTTAGCATTTTAATAACCACTTTTATAAATAAAGCGTATTTTGGTATTTTAAAGCGTTATAAAATGAGCGTTAGTCTCAAACATAGCAATCTATGTTTATAAAATTTTGTAAAATTTAAACACTGTCAGAATATTATTTTAGTAAATTTTCATTAATAAACTGTTTTAAAAGGATTTTAAAATCCTTTTATATTGTCGAAATTTTCAGATAATTAGATTAAAAATACTAAATGACCTTTGAAAATTTTCTAAATTCATATAGTGTATTATTATACACTATAGTCCAGAATAATTTATGAAATTCATATATCTTGTTGCTAATTATTTATATATATATATATATCACATTAAAATAATAGGAATAATCATCAAAATTCCCAAAATTGATATATACTTATAATAACATCCCAACATCAGTATATAATATTTATATAACCCATAGTTACTCATAACTATTTATTTCACAATATGTAACAATGTTCACGGTAATAATAAGATAATTACCAAATAAATAGCAAACAATTTCTAAAAATTCTAAATAAATTCCAACATCAATAAACATTATATTATAACATTATAACATCATAAAATCAACCAAACTAATTTAAATCGTCACCATATGGGCTTTGCAAGCTCTCGGCTTTTCGATTTATTTTAGCATTTGGTTTCAAAATTCAATAATTATATACTATGTCATACACTATAGTATATTAATATAACATCATATAATCATCAAGAACTAATTAAATCATCACCATATAAACTTACAGCTTTGGTTTATTTGATTTAAATAGGTAATTGATTTCAAAATTCTAGTTAATTCGCAATGCATAAATAATATACTAAACATTAAAACACCATTACATGCAAAAATAAATTCATACACAACCTAAAATTTTCTAATGCTCACGGTACTTTTCAAAATCATGCATTTGATTTTCAAAATTCTAGTTAAATCATATAACATATAGTTAATACATTAAAGCATTAATATGTCATTATATGATAAAAATAAAATTATACACCATGGTATATTTTTAAAAAACTCACGGTAATATTTAAAAATGTACCTAGGGTTTTCTAAAATTTTCAAATTAAAACCATGGATTATAATCATGATAATAAACAATAATCCATCTCTAAAATATTTAAGGAGCGATCGGTCATCAACATTTTATTTTATCTGAGTTTCGAAAATAATTTTAAACATTATCCTATGGTTGAAAATTTCATACATCTTAGATCCGTTTATACATTTCACATATAACACCACATGATTATCTAAGCATATATTTTCATATATTTGAAAATAAAATCATCGAATAAAACATCTCATGCTTATGAACATTAAAACCTATATGCATACATATAATATTCGAACACAACAACATATATATATAAAGCAGTTGAAAATTTCGAATAAAGAGGATGTATCGGTCTTAAGGTCTCTGTTACCTTGGAATGGTGTAGGATTAACAAGAACAATATAGTATCGAGGTTTGGAGAAGAAATGGAGAAGAAGAATGGAAGAAAATCTGAAAATAATGGGGTGTTTGGCTCGGTTCTTGGCTGAAGAAGGGAGAGGATAATGGAGTGAAAATGTGTGTTGTAATGGAGAGGAAAGTGTATAATGAGAAGTGGAGTGTTGAAGGAAGAGTCCTGTTAACCTATCTCTCTGGTCACACTCACACACTTCACCAATGGGAATGGTTGCATCATTTAGGGTGCTATTGATGATTAGGCTAGTGTTAAAAGGTGTTCATGCATTGGGTAGAAAAGGGTGCATCATTGCTTGTGTAAAGAGGGTGGCGTGACTTTAGGGTGTGTGAGGGTAGGATTTAATTTATTTTGTACCATAATACAATGTAATCACACATGATCATAGGATATATAATACATGCCATTAAAATAATTAAATCCAACATATAGCACATAATCGATTTCTGATAATAA
>JAODLM010000237.1:0-115034 GCA_036937905.1 Salvia rosmarinus
CTATATAATCGTGTAATTTGGGGCGGTTTTAGAGAATTTACTGCACCGTTGGAAGGATGCTCGTAACTATGGAGTTACGGATGAGGATGTATCGAAGCTTATTCGTGCGTTGCCAGCGGAATGGCGAAGTTTGCAAAAGAAGTATCGAAGAATATCTTACCGATGTAGAAAACTCCAAGACGTGAGACCTACCGAGATTGCCGACCGACTCAAGCATACATATTATCGTGTGGAACTGCACCTACTAGCTCTTGTCACGGTCCCGGCAGGTCACGGTATGGTACAAAGGTGGTTGTACCACGATGTCCCAAGCAGCACGCGTCGCATCGCATGATTATACCTCAAAGGGATGAGAATGGCGAGGACGAGATCTTACGCCCTCGTGGACTGGGGAACTACCTCTACCAACTCAACCATACTTTCGATAAAAGCAACAGGACTTGGTCTGAAGAAGAGCGGGGCAGACTTGACCCCGGCTCTCAGAGAATAGATCATCGGTGGTATGAGGCGAGGCGTGCAGGAGAAAAGCGAAGTTTCAAGTGAGGTAAGATTCGATGAAGGCCACTCGAGAGACATAGAGTCCTATGATCATATGAGACTTATATGTAGATAAGGGTTAATGTTGAAAATGGTGTGGCTAGATAATAAGCGTGAGTGTGGAGTATGTTGTAAATATGTTAAAATGGTGTAAATTTTAGAGTGTAAAAAGAATTAGATGCCTGAAATTAGTCGGCTTGATGAGCCGACCCTCGTAATTAATATATGAAAAGTCCTCACTTGTTTGATGTAACATATTTTATGGTCCTTGTAGAATGGTGTCCCAGAACTACAGACGAATTGTTCGAATAAGATATGGCCACTATGAGATAGTAATTATGCCATTCGGACTAGCATGCACCAGCCTTGTTCATGAACCTCAAAAATTGAGTGTTCCACACATACTGAACAATTTTGTCTTAACCTTTATGAATAACGCTCCTATCCATACAAAGAATGAGAAGGACGTAAAACGCGAAAAGCTTTCACAATTTTAAGAGCCGACAAATTTTACCAAGAACAGATTGTGAAATTGAACTAAAGAAATATTCCTCGCACATAGTGTCTTTAGAAGGAATCAAAGTAGAGGCGGAAAGGATAAAGCAATTAAGAATGAAAGTCGTCGATGACCTAAAATGAGATGGAATTTCCTAGATTAATCTGACTACTATCGAGAACCATGAAGAACTCTCTAAGGTAGCGGCCGATAACATAGCTACCCCAAAGGAATCAAATTTAATGGATTAATAAAAGAAAGGCTATGTATTAATATGAAAAGAAAATAGCTTACGCATCACAATGACTTCGACTACATGAATAGGATTTCCCAACTCATGACTTGAAATAATAACAATGGTATAAGCATCAAAGTTATGGATACATCACTCCTATAACCATAAGTTAAGAATTCTTCACAAATTACAAAGTTTGAATAAATTCTTGAGCAAGGAGAATTGAATCGGATAGAAAAGATGGCTCGAATCGGAAAGATTACAATTGTGATATAAATTATCACATACGGAGGGTTATATATATATATTTCAAGCAATAATAAGCTTAGAAATGAAATCATGAATGAAGTTCATGACCCTTCTCTACCGCCCAACCGCAAGACATTAATAGACATTATGGTTTACGAGAAAAGTTAGATAGTAAGGAATAAAATGAGATATAACCATATTGTCGAGCGATTCTCGTTACCAACAAGTGAAGGCATTTATCAATGACCTTATAAGAGGTTATAATCTCGAATATATATCTGAGATGAAAATGGAATGACATCGCAATGGATTCTATAGCGTGTTTGCCAAAGTCGTAAGAGGTAACATCTGCTATATGGTAGCAAGATGGATTGACTTCAAAATATGTTCATCTCGCCTATTCGGATGACTCGTAGATCCGAAAAGTTAGCTCAGCAGACATAAAGGAATATCTTTGTAGGGGTACCAAAACCTATCATTTGTGATAGAGACTCTAAGTTTACCCCTAGATTTTGAACTAACTCACAAAGGAGTTAGACATGAGATTGAACCCAACATAGATGTCCCTCACCGATAGATGGAGCGTAAAAGGACAATATGGATGTTTAAGAATACGATAGACCATTAATGTTAAATCAAGGTGCAAGTGGGAACGTGTTGTACCACTTGTTAAGTTCACGCACACCATAGTCCAGCAATGATCAATATAGCCTTATGAAGCATTATGTGGAAGAGAGTATCGACCACCACTTTATTAAAATAAAGTAGTGAGAAAGGTATAAGGTCCGACGTCGAAATGAAACGATTAAGATATCGCCAAACGAGGCAAAGAATAAGAAAAGCTCGTGATGACAAAAAAGTCTTACGACATCGTGTGATCTAAACAAGATTTTAAATGCGAAAGCAGTTTCTTAAGATTTCTCCATTAAGAAATTATAAAGTTAAGATACAAAATGTTAAGATCCCGCTTTATAGACCTTACGAGATCCTAGTAATGATAGGCAGAGCTTATAGATTGGTACTCGAGCAAATTTGGGAATGTAACGACCCGACTCGAGTGACCCACGCACCAACACAGTCTTTCGGTGTGTTTGTCCTCACTCACCCCGAGAAAACTTCCTCGGGGTCACCCATCCCACACCATTGCTCCAAGCCAAGACGCTTAACTTTAGAGTTTTGTAGATGGACTCAGAAAGATGCTCTTGTTGGTATGAGTAGCACATATCAAATCTTTGTTTCCCCAATATGCGTCCCATTACCTGCATATTCTCGAAATCCTCTCATTCAGGTGCTTTGTTCATTCATGTACCCCTTCGCTGAAGCCTTAATCGAGACGCTCGCTCCGTGCCTCGCACCACGATCACTCCGTCTTACCCGGAGCGTCACATGTACTCTATATCTAGGACATATCCACGAGGGAGGGTGCACAAACAATCCACCAAGAATAATATCGATATCATAACCTCGAAAAATGATCTTGGTTTATTATAAGTGCAAGAAAGCAAAATAGCATTACATCCGCATCACTAGACCGGTCAACCACATAGCATGCTCATATCGAGACTCACGTTAGAATAACATAACAAATCTTGTTCCCAATCGAAAGCAAATAAGGGACAAGAATACATCAATATCGTAGTGCGATATAACACAACATCGCGAACATAGCATGAAGAACCCGCAGACCCACCCCGATGCCGTCGACCCTCCTCCATCCGTGAAAAGATTTGAAAAGAGTTTGGGTGAGTACTAGCGCACTCACCGGGTTTATCAGTAAATCAAAAGAATCATGATGCCGTGTTTAGAGCACTTACCTTAGAAGGTTTTAAACGTAAACCACTTCTAAGTAAGCAAAATAGATTTTCATTTTCGATCGATCCGTTATTACCGTTGTTCTCATCATAACCATGAACCACGGCTCAAAGCGTATCCCGCCACCCATCACATGTCATTCATTCGCCCGAATATATCCAGATCGGCCACGCCGCGTATCGAAGCTAATTCGGTGGGACTTGAGGTCAAATCCCGTTAGAACCATAACCACCTCATTACCATTTCGTGTGGACTTCGGTCTATCCCGTAACCATAACCACGTGTTCGGGTCTATCCCCTTATGATCAATACTCGAGATGGTGATCAACCCACCGAATAGAGATCCGTCACAACCATGATAGAACCATATCTTGGATCGAGAACGAATAATTTCACAAAAACATTTTACGACGCACATGTTTTATTTTGAAATATCTGAGTAAATAACTCAAAATAAGCATATATAACCACGAGAAACGCGTCACGGAGATATCTACGGATCCGACGACTTCACCGATCGCCTGGTAGGTACGTAATAAGATGGAACAACTTTTGGGGTCACATCTTCTTATCATGTATGTTATATGTATCCCACTTCTTCCCGCTTAACCACCTCTAATCACTACCAGACATCCGTGCCCCGCCGGGGTGGGCATGAGGAAAGCGTAATGTTTCCACGTGTCACCGTTAAGAAATGAAATGACCCAAAACACATGATCCGCCATAATGGCGTGATCTTTAACTTCGATGAGTTGTGATGAAAATCAGACTAGTTAGCTACAATTCGATGATTAAAGAATCAGTTGGTCTTTAATGAAAGTCGATGGAGGAACCATGGACAAAAGAAAATCACGTGAAAAATTTAAGATATTATGGTGTTAAGATACCCCTACTTTCGAGGTATGCAAATTTAGGATGAAATTTCTTTAAGGGGTGAATGTAATACCGATTATTTAAAAGCCTAATTACTATATTAATTTAGTAAATTAGAGTTTTATTATAAATTGATAAATAAATTTTGAATAATGATTTCGATTACTTTGGAATAATAAATTCATGTATTATTCACAAAAGAATGTGAATTGAGAAATACGATTATTAACTTATTTCAAGCAGATTATTTCAACGTCGATTGCAGTATCGATAATTAAATATTCGTGATATTTTCTAAGTGTATGAGCTTAGAATCAAATTCCATTATTATTGGAATGATTTAATAAAGTGATTACGACTTTATTACGACCATTTGGAGATGAGTCGATAATTAACGTTTGAGGCGTTCAAACGTTAAAGTTTAGAGATGACTTGAGAATCAAGTCTAATGATCAAGAAATTATGATATTTCAATTCCTATGATTATTTTATGTAATTAGAGTATTATTTAGCATTAAAATAATGCTAGAACATTAAGGATTAATTATTGAGCAAGTTTAAAATTTTGAAAACCACAATTCGAAAATTAGGGTTTTCGCACTGAAATGATACCAATAATTTTTCCTATGATATAATTTATCATCTAAAACATGTATTATGATATATATCTATAATTAGCATGAAAATTAAATAAGTATCACTTGCAATGAAAGTCCGTACTAATGTCTGGAGAAACATTTAGTTACGTGAGTTTTCATGTGAATTGCTATGATGTGGTCAAATGAATTAAGTAGGATTTTTGTACACTCTAACCAAGTAAAATAAGTAATGATCAAGTGATGTGTGTAGCTGAGGCGTGTGTTTCTTGACCAAATAGAGGTTAGAAGATTGTTGAACTCTGAATTGATCGACTTCCATAAAGTACATGTTCGGATACTATTTGTTGTATTAGATAAAACAATTAAATTCATCCTCCTTATGCATGAGATGGCCGGCATGGGGATCAAAAAGGATAGGATTTTCTTTGTGTCGTCGAGGTGTAGTAAATGGTGTTAAGTATGATGAGGTATACATTGATGAGTCACAAAGTGAAAAGAATTATTTTGCTTTTGTTGTGTATGTGTGATAACCGAGGTTTTGTGAGCAAATAAAGGTAAGAAGAAAATATAAAACTCTTCTTTGACTTGGCTTCATGATAAATGCCTTAGATATGTATGTACCATGTATGGGACAAATGAAATAAAATTTTCCTCCCTTTTCTGTGTTAACCGACTACATTTTCAACAAAGCAAAGGAATCATTTTAGTTGTTCAAAGTGTTGTAAGAAGCATTTAAATTGTGTAAGAGATATTTTACTTTTATGAGGTATGCATGGTGAGTCATAAAGCATTGTTAGGCTTCCCAATTTTGTAAGTGAGAAAGAGACACGAGAGAGAGACATGAGAATTGTGGAAAATTTTTAAGTCTTTACTTCATGTCACTTGTCTTAAGCAATATTAATTAAGCAAAACAAGCCATTCCTCTCTCAACAAGAAACTACCGAGACTACACCATTAGAAAAGCCTTGAGTGTTCTTACTTTTCAATCACCAAACCATCGATCTAAAGCATGTGCACACTAAATCGATACCGTTAAAGGTTAGAAATCGAACGAGCTCGATTATACATTAAGATTTTAAATTTTCAATGGTTCGATTCTTATGTTAAACATGTGTTCTTATGAAAATAATTATCTAGCATGATGTTGTTAATTAATTATACATAGTATGATGGACTAGAAGCATATTGATGTTTGAAATTGAAGTTAAGCATGTTATTAAAATTTTATAACAATGATCGAAAATTGTTAGTGTTAATTTGATGATGGATTAATGATATATAATAGCCAATGAGCTTATAGTAATTATTTGGAAATTTTTGAAATCATATGAAATAAATATGATTTTACAAAAATAAGAATAAAAAATAAAAGAATGAAAACTATTTGAAAATTTTGAAGAATGCGTGAGCATTCTTTGTGGTTTTGAAATGAATGCTTGTTCTCTACTATATGTAAAAGCATGTGATTATATATTAGAATTTATCTGATTTTGAAATTTTGTTCATGTACTTGGAAAAAAAATTGAGAATGCTTAGTATGACTATGTTGATGAATAAGTGGTAATGTTAGATATTATAATGTATTAGTGTTACATTATAGTATATGAGCATTATGTGATTTTATTGAAATTTTAGGAAAATATTTGGTATTTGTAGTGTAGCGTGAGCTTATGACATGAATAGGTGATGCCAAATTTTCTATAGCTAATGGTATACATATTAATGGTCCTAGTGTAAAATAATACACTATATGAATTTAGAGAAATTTTGGAACAAGTTTGAATTTATAGATATAATAGCTGAGCTATAGTATTTTTATTAAGGATTTTAAATCCTTTTGATCAGAAAAATAATACATTATGTGTCTAAAAATTATTTTAGACATAATTGAATTTTAGAATTATTAAACATAGTATATTATGTTTACGACGAACGTTATATTAAATAACGTTAGAAATATAAAATAATGTTAAATGTATTAATTGATTAATATTAAAAGAAAATATTAATCAAGTTTATCGATTACGTGAAAATCGAATTAAAGCTTTATGAAAAATCGATTGAAAATCGATTTATATAATTTGAATATTAAAATGTGATTTATTAAAGAATTATTAAGAAAAGTCAAAATGGTTGACTTTGAAATTGACGTCTGAATCGTGTTAAATACGCTAATCGTGAAAAGCGTATTACTTTTATAAAAATATCTCATTGTGAGAAAAGATTTCAAAATTGAAATCATTTTATCGAATAACGTTATTATTCGCTTAATTATTTAACCTAAAGGTTAAAATGAGCGTAGATCATATTACGCCTCTCAAGTCGAAATTATTTTATTGAAATCGCGTGAACGCGTATTAAGATTTATTAAGACTTGAATTATTATATTATTTATCAAAGTTGAATAAACTTTGATATTCTCAAAAAGCGTCCGACGTCTAAAATACTTTTACGTAAGGTTAGAGCGGACGTGACAGAGTGACAAAGAAGAAATCGTTTAAGACGATCTATAGTCGAGGTGGGCTTTACTATACTAAATTGATAGAACTTATCAAATGATTTATTTATGATGCTTTATTGCAAGAAAATATTTATGAACCGATTTATTTAAGTACCCCAAAATGTTTCTGTTTATGTATGTATCCAATCTGATTATTGATGCATAATGTGGGTAGCTCCACTTTATGACATCTTGAATTCGTATCCTTGTAATACCCACAATGATGATGGAGAATCGATTCTGCTCGAGATGGCCGGATTTTGTGCGATTATTTGCGTATTGCCTTGAAAGGGTGCTCGGCGGTCATGGCGTCTGTGAGAGGCCTCTCCGTGTAGGTGTGTTGGATGAATTATTGGTGGATATGGATCAACATGCGTGGAAAAATGCTGTGGCGATATTTATGGAAAATGACGAGAAATATTTAGTAAACACAAGTATTTCAAATTAAAACCTTGTGTATCTGTGATGGGGCGTAGTAATTAAAATTGATAAATTATTTTGCATGAGCCAGAGTGCATTCTTGTACTCACCGCATATTTGTTTTAAATGGCGAGGTTGGTGATGATGGTGATGGAGGAGAGATGTTGAGTAGTAAGATGTCTTTTGGTATTTATTATATTTTGAAAGAAACCATGAGTGCATATCATCATATATGCATTCACATGCTTCATGCATAATTTGAATATTATGTATGTTGATATTGTGACTGAATCGTCATGTAATGTACCCATAATCCCAAAGTCGATTAAAGAGGACTAATACTAGGAGCGAATGTAGGTTCATGAAACTAATTAAGACATATAACACGTAAAATAAGGCGATTGATCATTATATATATTAATAACATAATGTACAAGAAAGGCTAGCAGCAGATCAAAAGAATACCAACGATTTGAAGGACTTCACATTAAATTGACATAAGCATAATATTCAAAAGTAGACATTGTTCAAACACGGCGGAAGGCATGTGAATACACGTCGAGCATGTACCCAAGGTTTCTAACTAACATTCAAAAGTGTTCGATTCCACACCTCTCATTCACCATTCACTCACTGCATTTAAAAGCAAACATGCGTGATCGAGATCACTCGGTGGACTCATGCCAAAACATTTTATCGTATTTAAATTACCTACCACATCATGGTAAGACATAAGGGTTTTACTGAAATGCCTTATCTTACTAAATCATTTCATCGATTCATAAACATCGCCGCTCAGCATTTTACTGCATGTATGATCCATATCCTTATCCTTTTATCATAACTTTATAATTTAGCGTCGAAGAGGCCTCCTCACGCGCCGCGGACCAACGTCATTGTCCTTACAGCCCACGTCACTATTTTCTTGTGTACACGTTAACCCTAGCTGGTATAAGCCTTAGCATAGGATCGAATTCGATTCCATTCATAAATTGGGAGCTACACACATTTATATCATTTCATTCATGGATAGGATACATATATAAAACATAAACATTTTGGGGTAATTTCATAACATTTTATCATCATTCTTTGATATAAGCATCGAAATAAAATCATTTGTTCGACATTTTATCATTTAAGAGTATAGTAAAACCCACCGGACTCCTTGATCATCAAATTTTGATTCTTTTTAGTGATCGTCGTCATTCCCACTTACGTAAAACGATCGTTGTCACGTTTAGATTTTCAAAGTTTAGAATAAACTTTGATAACTTATTCTAATATAATTTGAATTCCTTAATTCAATCTGCGTTCAATCCGTATTTGAACTAAACATTTCTCTACTTGAGATATGTTCGAATATTTCATTTTAACCTTTTAGGTTAAGCGTTTAACGATATTTACGTTTTCGATGCAAGGATTTCAATTATGAAATCTTTTCTCACTAATGAGATTTCCTTATATAAATAATACGTTTTACGTATTAGCGTATTTTGACGTATTTCATCGATTTCAAAAGTCGACATTTTGACTTTTCTTTATTAAATTCTTTAATAATTCCTATTTTAATATCTAAATTCAATATAAATCGATTTTCAATCGATTTCTTTTCATAAAGTCTTAATTCTCGATTTTCACGCTCGATAAACTTCATTAATATTTTTCTTAAATATTAATTTACTTATTCTTTAAACATTATTTTTCATTTCTAACGTTATTTAATATAACGTTTAATCATAAGTATTCTATGTTTATAAAATTTCATAAATTCTTAATATGTCTAAATTAATTTCTAGCGATAATGTATTATTTTTCTTAATATTAAGGATTTAAATCCTTAATATATTATTCTAGCTTTCGGTTTAAACTTTTTTTTTATTATTCTTCCAAAATTCTTCTAAATTCATATAGTGTACTATTTCATCATAGTATCACTAATATGTATTAATAATATAGAAAAATTTGGGCATCACTTATTTAAGTCCATAGGTCACGGTTTTAGTCGAACCTTGTCGATAAATTTTCTAAAATTCTAGTTAATTTATCTGAGGTCCCAACATTAATTTATAACATATTTATAACCTATAGTCACATATTCCATTTCTTCATCAACGTATATATTGTTCAAGGTCACGGTTTCTCCCATCTTTATACCAAACATTTTGTAAAATTCGATTAAATTACACTATACTTATACTCTATAGTATATTAACATTACATCATTATATTTACTAAAATTAATTAAATCTTCATGTATTCATGCTTAGAAGCTCTCAAATTTTTTAAAAGTATGATCATCAATTTCTTAAAATTCTAATAAAATCACATAGCACATAATCTGCTATAGATCACATTATGCTATAATAACACTTAAATAAAATTTGTACATTAAACTACATTTTCTTTCATTTTCGTAATTTCAAACCTAACATATGATTTTTAAAAATTCTCATTTAATCACAATGTGCTCTACTACTAACATATATCATTAATCGACATTAAATCAAACCTAGCATTTTCGATCATATTAAAATAATTAATATCACATGCCTTCAAAATAATTCATCATATGAACATTTAATCATATGTAGCATAATTTATAAACAATAAAACATGCTAGCAACATTTTATTCATAAGAACACATGCTTGTATAACATAATCGAACCATCGAAAATTTAAAACTTAATGTATAATGAAGTCGTCGATTCCTAACCTTTAATTATTGATTTTGTGTGAAATGATCTAGTATCGAGCTTTTGCTAAGGAGAAAACAAGAACACTCAAGGTGTTTCAAAGAAAAGCTCGTGTCTTCTTGCTTTTGAGAGGGAAAAGTGTTTGTTTAATGAAGCACAAATACTTAAGTAATTGAATTGGAATACTCTAACTCCTATTACTCTCTCATACCACTCATCACAACCAAGCAAAACAATTTAATTCATGCTTTATGACTCTCAAATATTACATCACTATACTAATCTTGAATAAAGTTTTGATTAAAACAAAATTAATTTCTTTGCCTTTGGGAGCAATTGCCGTCGACCACCCTTGCAGACACAAGGATTACACAAGCTTTCCTGATGACTGTCATGTCATGGAGTTAGTATCTCTTACATTTTGAAAGAAACAATGAAATATCTATTGCTTTTGGAGAAGCAAAGCCATCGGTCATCCTCGTTGTGAAAGGAGAGGAATTTTATTCTTGTTTTAATACCATGTATTTAATCCACACTCATCCCAAATATAATTTACATCTCAAAGTATTATTCTTAGTCATGAAATCGCTATTTCATGTCTTATAACATCCACTTGCTAATTACTTGGTTAGAGTGTAAATATACCACACTTGTATTACTTGTTCACATATTATTACAATGTGTAGCAAAACACGTAAATATGGGTACACTAAATAGCTCATTATTTTTCATTCCTTATGTGATAACTTTTGAATTTTCATGCTAATTATATATATATATATATATATATATATATATCATAATATATGTTTTAGATGATAAATTATATCATAGGAAAAATTATTAGTATCATTTCATGTGAAAACCCAATTTTGAATTAGGGTTTCAAAATTAGACATTGTTCAATAATTAATCCTTAATATTCTAGCATTTTTTAATGCTAAATAATACTCTAATTACATATAATAATCATAGGAATTTAAATACTATAGTTCCTTGATCATTAATCTCTTTTTCTATTCATCTCTAGCGTTAACGTTTGAAGCGTCTCAAACGTTAATTATCGACTCATCTCAAAATGGTCGTAATAAAGTCGTAATCACTTTATTAGATTATCCCATTTAATATGGAATTTAATTCTAAGCTTGTTGCTTAGAAAATTTTCTTTTTAACTATCGATAACCATCGACGTTAAAATAATCTTCAAACACTTAATAAAATTCTATTCCTTAATTCACAATTTTTAGTGAATATAAAATAGAATTCATTACCTAATTAATCGAAATCATTATTCGATATATTACTAATTCTATTATTCGTGAAATCTAATTTACAATTTAAATATCGTAATTAGGCTTTAATTCTTCGAGGATATTACATTCTACCCTCCTTAAAAGAAATTTAGTCCGAAATTTGCATACCTTAGAAAAATCGGTATCGTTCTTTCATAGCTTCCTCAAGTTCCCACGTGGCCTCTTCGTCCATGATGTCTCCAACAAATTGTAGCGGAATGGACTTGTTTAAGTAATTCTTGAACTTCGGTCTAGAAGTGCCGTAGGTTCTTCTTCATAGCTCATATCGGATTGAGGATCACGTCGTCTTGATGGACCACGTGTTTTGGATCGTGTACATATTTTCTTAATTGTGACACGTGAAACACGTTGTTACATTCCCAGACTTGGCGGAAGCGACCTATGAGCTACTAGGCTATCCTTTCTAGAATCTCATAAGGTCCTATAAAAGCGGGGTCTTAGTTTTCTTTTACTCCAAACCTTATAATCCCCTTGATGGAGAGACTTTGAGAAAGACTTTATCTCGCTCTCAAAATATAGTTCGGATCTACAGCGTCGACGTCGACTTCTTCTATGACCTTTTATTATTTACTAATTTGTCGACGATTTCAATCATTTCACTTATTGCTTGAGCCCTCGATTCTTCTTTCACCCACTTCATCCCAATAAGCGGTGATCTACATTTCTTTCCATCTGAGAGGTATGGGGCCTATGTCGTCGCGTGCTATTATTGTAGCAAATTCGATAAGGGGTAAAACATCTTCCCATTTGCACCTCGATCCAACACTCTGTTCTTAGCATATCTTCTAGTGTAAGATAGTCCTTTACGATTGACCATCGATGCATGGGTGAAATCGTCTTGAAATTCAACCGTGCCTAATTCTTTGCAAGCTAACCCGAATCTGGTAAATTTAGAGTCTCTATCGGGCGATAGATTTTGGCACTCCATGAAATCGTATAATTTCTTTTACACACTGGCTAACTTATCGGATCCATGAGTGATGCGAATTGGCGAAAATCGCATTTGTGAGCTATCAACAACTACCGGATAGCGGTGTTTCGATTTTGGTAGACCATTAGAAGTCCATCGCTATCTCATCCCACTTCCATTCGGGTATTCCCAAGGTTGTAACTTTCGTAGGGCGTTGGTGCAATGCTTTCACTGTTGGCAAACAAGACAGCCTCTACATTCGTCGTTCATACCTTCCCGACCTTTTTCTTAAGTCTTGATACATTTTCGTGCTGCTGGGCTGTATAAGGTGTATCATGAGCTTCACTCATGATTTCATTCCGAATATCGTTGTTCGGAACACATAATCTTCCTTCAAATAATAAAGCATTATCTGGTGCTTCTTGAAAATTCTTTAGTCCTTCCGTCCTTACTTTGGCTCTTGCTTTTCTATTTCCTCCATCCTTTGTCCTTTTATGATTCTTTTCTTAAGTCGGCGTCGAGGTGAGTGTAGTCTGACTCATGATCGTCTCGGACTTTCAACCATTTCTATCTTCATTTCTCAAACTCTTAACGAGTTTCTTTTCCTTGTAAGGAGACATCCCAATTTAGTTTGATTTTTACGACTTAGGGCATCGGCTACATTCGCTTTACGGTGATAATTAATACCACAATCGTAATCCTTCACCGATTCGAGCCATCTTCTGCCTCATGTTTAGATCTCTCGCTCGAAAAAGTACTTCAATTATGATGCGTAAAGATCTCACTCTCACTCCATAGAGATGGTGTCTCCAAATTTTCGATGCATGAACCATCGCGGCTAGTTCGTCATGAGTTGGGTAGTTCGTTCATGTGGTGCGAGTTGTCGGGATGCATAAGCTATCACTTTTCCTTCTGCATCGATACGCAAGTCATTCAACATCGATTATAAACTACATATTCTTTATCTTGCCCGCTAGCAGCGCTTGTCGTTTCATTAAGCTCGAAAATTACGCCTTACATTCTTGATCCATTTGAACTTGATTTCCTTCGGAGTAGGCGGGTTATTGGCCTGCAATTTGGAGAATCCTCGATAAATCTCCTATAATAACGCTAGTCCCGACTTCGATCTCGCTTACGGGTCCTGGCGATTTCCATTCTGCTGACTTCTACTTTGTGGATCTACTTTAATTCTTCCAGACACAATGTGTCAAGGAACATTACTTCCTTGACCAAACTCGCATTTGCTAAACTTAGCAATGCTTCATCTCTCAGATTAGACACCGTTCTTAGATGATTCTTATGGTCTTCTTCTTCTTTGAATAGATGAGAATATCATCTATAAAGACCAAAGCAATTTATCTAAGTATGGATGAAACACTCTTCATAAGATCCATAAATATTGGTGCATTACGTCGATCGGCACAACTATGAATTCATAATGGCTATATCCATCCAGAATGCGATCTTGGATACGTCTTCCGTACTTGAGTTGGTGATAACGACTTGAGGTCAATCTTGAGAATACACTCGCTCCGTAATTGATCAACAGGTCATCTATCCTTGGCAAAGGATATTTATTCTTCGCTCATCTTATTCGGTTCGATAATCTATACACATCCTCAGGAACCGTCTTTCTTTTGACAAATAGAGCAGGCTTCCCAACGCTGTAGTCGATAAAATCTAGGTCCAAAAGCTCTTGGATTGGATCTTCAATTCTTCTAGTTCTTTGGACCATCCTATAAGGGTCCCGACCTTGGAGCCGATCCGGGTTCCAAGTCGATGGTGAATTCAATTGTCTGTCGGGAGGTAATCACGGTAGATTTCGAGAAAAACATCTGAAATTAAACAATTTCTACATCTTCACCTTCATTCCGTTTTATCTTGCCGTTCATGTAAACAAGATCGCATGGCATCCTTTCACGGTTATCATCTTTCTCGCCTTCGGTCTTGATATAATCGGGACTTTCTTCCCATCTTGATTCGGTGGAAATCGTAGCTTCTTGTCGGAAAATGAAATGAAATTTTCCTCTCGTTGCAAAGAATCGTGGAATGGTTTGTAGCTAACCAATCCATTCCTAAAATTATATCTCGTCACCCATGGGTATTATGTTCAAATTGTTCGCGGAACCTTAAGTGATCTAAGTTAAACTCTGGTTCGAGCAAAAATGCGTGTGATCGTAATCCCACCTATAGGTGAAGAGATTCTCATGTCTGATTGGCCTTCTCGGATCTAAGTTCAAACATATCAACACATGTTCTTGATATAAAGGAATGTAAGCACCGTGTCGAACAACAATATAACAGGCGTGTTGAGAAGAATTCCCATACACCGCGGTTTCACAGTTACATTAGATTCTGCCTCGATGTAGAGCATACGCTCTAGCACGGCTTTGGCCGAGGCCGACGGGCGCTTGTCCTTGTTGATTCATTCTTTGTTGTTGCGGCCGCTTTGTTGACGGCGTTCTTCTTCTTGATGCCGTCGCCATGGTTGCCGCCTTTGTTCTTTGGGGTTCTTTCCGCTACTTCTTCTGCTGTACTTATTCTTGAGGTTGGGCGAGGCGAATAGCCACGAGTGGTGGGCATTGCCGGGCTGATTCGGCCTTACCCTTTGTTCCGGCGTGTCACGGGGCAATTGTTAGCGTAATGCCCTTTCATACCGCACTTAAAATGCAGTTCCGCGCCCGCCATGCACGTTCCTTGTGCATTTTCTGCACTGGACAAGGTAGAGCCCTAACTCGCTCTTGTAGACCTCTGCATGGAGAGGAAAAGGCGGCCTCTTCCATCCACATCACAGGCGCCACATTCCCTTGCCATTGCCGTTTATTCACATTATCAGCATTTCCCCGGTTATTGCCACCAAAGTTTGGTTCCCACTTCCTTTTACCTCTATCTCCTGTATTCTGGGCCTGAGCTGATGTTGACTTATCATCTGGCATCGCTGCCTCAATATCTAAGGCTCGTCCAGAGCACCGTATAGTCAAGTCTCCATGGCGGAGAGACATCCTGATCTCTGGCCTTAGACCCGACCTAAACTTCTCTGACATCTTCAGGTCTGCATGTTCACCTGATCAGGTGCATACCTCGACATGTCGCAAAAGATGCGATCATAGTCGGTTACTGACATCTTCTCTTGCTTTAAAACGAAGAATTCGTTCTCTTTCCTTTTTCTATAATTTTTCGGGATGTATTTGTCATACATCTCCCTCTTGAAATCTTCCCAAGTAAATTCGCCCATTTGCTTTGGTGTGAAAATCTTTCTTCTGGCTTCCCACCGAGGTCGATGTGTCCGAGAAAGTCGAAAAGTAATGCACGACGTCGCTCTGCGCGGTGCATCGTGAAAATCAAAATTCATTCCATTGCCCTTATCCATTGTTACGCCTCATCCGGTTTCCTTTCCCATTAAAGGCAGAGGTTACGCCTTAGAAAGAGTTCCTCTATCCTACGATCGGTGGAGGTGGGGTGGTTGAGGTATAATTTACGGTTCTTGTCTTGGGATTCTACCTCTTCCCTAGCTCTTCCCTTCCTCTTCCTCTACCTCTAATCCCTTGTTACGGATCTCTTCTAGGAGGCGTTACATTATATAAGACATTCAATTAAAACCCATTATTTTCACAATTTAAACATACATAATATCATCATACAATCTTATTGTAAAACAGACTTTAATAAAACATTTCATCTTTGTCATACACCTTTTTTGCATAAAAGCCCGTTCGTGGTCATACATATATATCGAGAAAATTACGCCATAAGAAAGGTTGTTACGTACAGTAGTTATCAAAGGAAGTTACATACATACTGACTTACATGTCATTACAAAACACTAAGTTTTCACTTCCACTATATACATAAGCAACCACACTATATACATACTACACTATACACGTCTTCAAAAATCTCGTCTCGCTCTTCGTCTGAACTCTCTCACTCTTCCTCATCCTCATCAGGATCTTCTTCCTCATCAGGATCTTCCTCCTCATCAGAGTCGTCCTCTAGTGCACGAACCCTGGATGGTCCTGCTCCATTCTCTCCGATCGCATGGATGTCGCACATCGGGCCATAATCCTCGCGCTCGGACAGTAACTAACTGCGTCTGGGTTGTAGGCATCCCGAGTGTCCGACACTCTCATCCTTGCTGTACGGCGATAGGGCTCTGCTGGAGGTGGTGGAGCTGCCATTGGCGGTAGGGGCTCTGCTGGAGGTGGTGGAGCTGCCATCGGCGGTAGGGGCTCTGCTGGAGATGGTGGAGCTGCCATCGGCGGTAGGGGCGGGAGTGGTGGACGTAGAGGATGTCCAAAAGACAACGGTGGAAAAACAGGCGCCCCTAGTGCAATCGGTCGTGCTGCCCTGTCCACTTGGGCAAGTCGCCCTCGTCAAATAGATACTGGGGCACCACCGGATTAACTGCCTTGGAACCTCTCAGATAAAGCCACTCCGCGTGTCGTCACGCCATGTATACTCCTCGGAGGAGGTAAGGTCCTCTCGGGCGGCTCGTAATCTGAGAAGACATAACTAAGATGGGCGATGAATCGCGGTGGTCCGCGATCAAGTCATAGTCTCCGCCCACTCGGTAGATGTAATCACCGGACACTTCCGACCATAATCTTCCCATCGTATGAAAGTCGGGTCGAGAGCGTCGGCGCCATCGAAATCCATCACACCAATTACTCGTGCATCTCTCGATATGCGGTATTGCATCAAGAACTCTCCCAAGTCGTCGCCGTAACACATCCAATACTCGATAAGCACGAACTACTTCCTCGGGCGTGGCGTGTGTTCCTAACCTCCTCCTAGCGGTATACGCATCTCCTCCATCTGCCACAGACAAAACTAGCGTAAGTTAACTAAACATTATCCGATAAGCGAGATAAGATAAACTTAGGCGCATCATTAGCGGCTAGGATAAAGCGGACAATCTATAAAGCGGATAAACAATCCAAACACATCGATGAGCAGATAAATGTTATCGAAATGTTTTCATGTACATCACACGTCGTAGCTCTCTTATTCTACTAGGAAACTTATTATCTAGCGTTCTAAAGTCATGTTATACTATAAGGTCTTTGTACTAAGTAAAACTCGAACTAAAATTCTATAGACTCTCGTGAATTCTGGAGATAGAAACAGGGGTTCAGTCCTTCATAAAAATGAAGTTCAGTGTGTTAAAATGCGCGGCGAAACCGTGTGTAATTTGGAATTCAAGCGAAGAGAGCGAGCTAAAACAAAATCACTGCAGTGCAGAAAATTTCACGCGCTCATGACGAGATTTGTAGGCAATCTTGACGCCGGTCGTGCATGCCGTTGCCGATATCGAGGTAGTACAGGCTTCCAAGGTCGACACATCAAAGTCGATGTTATAAATTCCAGTTTAAGTCGACGATCGCACATGCCGAAGTGGAAGTCGAGTCGCACATGCCGAGGTCGAGTCGGGTCGAACATGCCGAGGTCGAAGTCGAGGATCACACATGTCGAGTCGGGTCAGTCGCACATGCCGAGATTGAAGTCGAGTTGCACATGCGAGTCGAAGATGAGTCGCACATGCGAGTCGTGAGCGAGCCGCACATGCAGTCGAAGATGAGTCGCACATGCGAAGTCGTGAGCAGTCGCACATGCAAGTCGAAGATGGTCGCACATGCCGAAGTCGTGGGCAGTCGCACATGCAGTCGAAGATGAGTCGCACATGCAAGTCGTGGGCAGTCGCACATGCCGAAGTTGTAATGATGGCGTCGGCGTCGTTCGTTTCAAAGTTGAGGTCCTAATCGTCTTCGCGTTCGTCTTTGGCCTTGACTCGAGGCTATCGTTACTTTAGTTGTTCACGTCATTCTTTTGTTCTTGTAAGGGAAAGAAGTTCGTACTTCTATGTTCTTTTGCAATATGTGATCATGCTTCTTATGTCGTCTATGTTCTTCTTGTGATGACATATCATTTGTCATAATCAATCTTGAAAATTAAAACTAAAGTTTCAAAGAATGAAATACAGTTCATTCATACATGCATATTTCTTTGAATTCCAAAGAATCCATTATTTCAACATTGGCCAAGCTACTTTTGCGGACTGAAATGATTTTAGTAAGCACAAGGCCTTTTTAACTAAAACCCTTGTGACTTACTCGACATTGGCGGCGTAATTCGAATATTATCAAATGTTTTTGGCATGAGTCCAGGTGCATTCTTGTACTCGACCACGCATGTTTGTTTTTAAATGTGCGAGTTGAGCGAGATGATGGATGGGCGGTGTTGAGCAATAGAAATATTGTCATTGAAAGTTTATACCTTGATAGTACATCGTCATATGTACATATCACATGTTTTCATTGCAAGAACTTAAGTTATGTACTAAAGTCCAACAACATGCTTGTCATATGAATTACGGCTTTTGTTAAGGAGAATTCCCCTGTTTAATTATACCTGTTTAGAGTTACAATCCCTTCTAAATCCTACTTAGGATTTAGGGGATGTAACAGTGGTATCGAGCGGTTCGCTCTTGAACCCAAAATCTCCTTTAAGATTAAGTCTAGATTGAGTCATTAGACTTCTAAAGGTCGGTGACAATGCTCAACACTCCATCACATCAAGCTCAGTGAAATGAGGTAAATGATTCTTTTCCAAAGTTTTGAAAATTTCCCAAGCCGGATGAATGTTTATGAAATGATTTTTATTCAAATAAAATGAAAAGATTGAAAGTGAAAAGGATGAAAATGATTTTTTCAAAGAGATTCCCACAATATGCGGTATGGAATTGCATATTTAAAAAGCTCAAAGATTCCCACAATATCACGGTATGGGATTGCATATTTAAAAACAAAGTTTGATTTATGATAGACAAATGATTTTCTCGGTTTTGAAATCGAAAAGTTTGAAGTGAAGGATGATTGAAATGATCTTTCAAAAGAAATGAAAGCTATGAGAAGGTTGAGAATGAATGTTATGACAAATGATTTGTCGAGAAAGTTATGAAAGAAGGAAGATATAAGGAGATGATGACAATGATGTGAGAAAGTTTCGGCATGATATGCGAAGATGAAATATTTGAAATCACGAAATTCAATAAGTGTTCATTGTTATGAACAAAGTTATATTATTCATGCTTCAAAATGATTGAGATTGGACGATTTGTCAAAATGATATGTTGAATTCGTGAAATTGACGAAGTACATGCGTATGAATGAGCTACGTATGAATATTTGAAGTTTTACTTCAACTTCAAAGTTCTTTATGATGATGAGCATGCTAGCTCAGCGAGCGTGAACTTTTAAAGCATGATCCCTTTTATGAAAGAATATAAGTAAGAACTTCCTCCTATTACAAGAACAAAATAACGATGGATTTGAGAACTTCATTCCATCTTGAGTATCGAAAAGAAAAGGATTTATATAAAATTGTGCGACCTCGACTTGACCTCGGCATGTCTTGTTGTCGACTTTGATTTCGAAATTTATAATGTCGACTTTGACATATCGACTTTGGTAGCTTATGCGACCTCGGCGTCGGCATTTCTCTGTACTACCGCGGCTTGTAGCGGCATGCGACCTTGGCGTCGGCATCGCTTATGACCTCGGCGCGCGGCGTAAATTTTCCTGCACTGCACGGTGATTTTGTTTTGATTAGTTCTCGATCGTGTGAACTCCGATTTACGTCGGTTTTCGCCTCGTGCCCTAATGTACTGTACTTCATTTCTTATGAAGGACCAAATTCTGATTCCTACTCCAGGATTCACGAGGATCAGTTGAAGCTAGCTCATGATTTATAGAAAGTAAACGTTATAGTATGATCTGAATCTCGAATGTTACTAAGAAAGTAAGATTGCCAACAATACAAGTAGAGCCACGGCGTACATAAGAACCTTTGTTGATGACCTATTATGGGTATATAAGCTTTCAAAATTATATTCATCACCCAATATATGTCGTTGAGTTTAACTCTATGACCTAGTTCGATTGAGAATTCATTCGAGTTTCTCACTTCTTACGAAGAAAATTTTCAACCTAAAAATTCATAAAGTGTCCTTTTGAACCCAAATCCTAGCGTGGTGAGAAAATATTTGTGGCCAGTGCAGCCAGCCCATATGACCAAAGAAATCTCGGTGATCGTCATTCGGTCTTGGGACCTAGAGCCCCATTTATTGGTCTAAAAGCATATCGAATCAATCATTGAAAGATGTTATCTCGATTTGTGAGACAACGTTTTTTAAGTAGTCGTGATAATTCTTTCGACTCTTGAAACCATCAAGTATGATGACGTTGACTTACCTTGTCACCTAAGTGCAATTAGTGAAGCGATAAACATCGAGATATGAAATAGGTTGACTTATTCCGGTCACCCAAATGTTTCGAGACCGATAAAATGATAGACATCGAAATCGGGATGTAAGGAAAATCTCGATGAGATGAGATATTTTCCTATGATACACATGGATGTGATGACCCTTGATGGGCTTTACAAAGATTGATAACGGTGAAGTTATACCTTCATACATTTCACGATAATCGGGTTATGAATAAGATACTCTTTAGCATTGAATGCAAGAGTAAAAGCAAGAAAAGTATATGATATCCGTGGGATATGGACTCTCTTTTATAACAAGAGAGATTACAACTTATCCTTAAGATAGTTGGTTGTCCTTGAAACCTCGATTAGTAGGTTGGACATGTTTAAAGAATAAAGATGCATACAAAATATTCCTTTCGGGAATATATATATCTAAGGAAATGATAGCATCTCGGAAAATAGATCCATCGCCATATACCTCGATCGATGAGATTATGCTTGGCGTGTCGATTCAAGTAATGGAAACTTGGTTAAGCAGATGATAATGAGATTGAGGAACCATAATCTTTGAGATTGTGTGAATAACGAGGATAGTCTAGTATGTAAATCAAGTGTGAAGAAAATATCTTCAAGGCGAAGACATGGAAGAGATGCTTGGAATTTAAGTTATGGTGTGCAGATATGCGACCCTACCAAGCCATCGACAATGATAGCGGTTCTAGTCCGGAAGTGGGAACGAATTATAGCAAAGTAAGATTACTTTCAAATACCGTGTCGAAAAGGGACAAAAGTCGGGAAAAAAAACTAAAGAAACTATGAGCTATCGATTATAAGATAGCCACCGACATAATATAAGCTTGAGACATATGACTTGATAAATAAAATTTCCCTTGAGAAGAGTTAAAGTAAGGATATATGAAATATATTCCTAAGATCGATGAAGTGAAAAAGGGAATGGAGTCATTCATCTTGGATTAGGAATGAATGATAGTGCTAGAGACACGACGATTTCTACGTAAGACTTAATTATCGAAATATCAATATCAAAGGATAGGTTGATGTAGACCTAACCACAAATGCTATTGGTAAAGCATAACGATCTGAATGCAGAAGTATAAGGTGAATGAGGCACGAGAGGCCATAGCAAGGAGCATAATGTCCCGATGGAAAGGACGGTGACATATGAAATAGATATTCACTTGAATAAGCGGGAACACCGTAGACCAAAGCCTATACTTAGCACCGAAGCAGAACAAACAAAACCCAAAAGACAAGATAGGTATGAGGAAAATTTCCTCGAATACCTATAAGATTTTGTTCAATTTAGGTGTTTGCTTTTGACATCGCTAAGCATGCGAAAGCGATAGCATGATTTAGGAATAGCGCATCAAGATGTAGACCTCCTTACCTATCACGAAAATCATGGCCATCGCAAGAGTTGCTCAAGTGTATATTCGAACCTAGAATCGCCTAAAGTTCTACTCAATGATTTGGATCACTATATACGTGAGGAGCGTATATATAATTTTAAGTCGAAAGCTTGAAAATGGTTGTCATTCACTGATCGTGACTGGACCTAATCTTTTCGATAAAAGGTTTCTGCGATAGGATATTGGTACCCACTATCCGCATATGCGAATGGATTTAGAGCGATATCTGTTGAAGGAGTAGGCGTAAAATGAGTATTAAGATAAGTGTCATGAGTTATCTACAGGTTATATCGTCTTAAAGTGTATAATTCTTTAAGAGATCATTCTTGTTTAAAGATTCCTCCATAGCTTAAATTAAGTCGAACTTATCTAAAATATCCGCATACAAATGGCGGGAAAAAGGGTGTTTAACGGGTGAGAGAGTAACCCCAGGCTACAATTTATAACTCACACGAGCGTATCGGCTCTTTTATTATGAGCTAGGCATGGATTTAGAACAGTTTTGGAGAAAATTTTACACCTCTAGATGGGCGCCGAAATTTTTAGAGTGACAAATGAGGATAGTATCCAACGACTTATCGATCGTTTGCCAACAGTTGGCGGGGTTTTGCAAAGGATGTGTCGAAAAGAATATTTTCTCCATGATACAAATTCAAAGTCAGGCGGACTTACGGGATTTGTCAGCAGGCTCAAGTATACTCATGATGCGTATGGAGCGGCACCTATAAGCACTTTCCTAGTCCTCGGCAAGTTTACACCGCCGCGGCATGATAGAATGTTCGTACCTAATGTTCCAAATGCCACCCCGTCTGTGCCGTCGATGGTACCCGATGAGGCGAGAAGGGAAAAGGACGGGATCTTATCGCCTCAAGGATTAGGAGTATTACCACTACCAACTCGACCTTACTTTACGATAAAAGTAACACCAACCGGTATTGAAGAAAAGCGAGGGGCGATGTGACCACGACTCTTTGAAGAGAAAGATCGTCGGATATATGAGGTAAAAACGTGTCGAAATAGACAAGTTTCTAAGCGAAGGTGCGACTCGTGAAGGTCACTCGAGTCACGAACCCTATGATAATATGAGACTCATATGTAGATAATATGGTTAGAATGAGTAAAATAAGCGTGGTTGGAATATTTCTTGAATATGTTAAATGTGTGGTGTCGAATTTTGGGTGTAAAAGAACTGAGGCATTTGTAATCGGTCGGCTCGATAAACCGACCCTCGTAGATAATGAATAAAAAGTCCTCATTTAGGCATTTTGGTATAATATTATATGGTCCTAGTAGAATGGTATCCAAAATACAAAGCGAATAGTTAGAATAAGATATGGTCACTATGAGATAATAGTTAGGCCATTCGGATGACAAATGCACCAGCCACGATCATGAACCTCAAAACTCGAGTGTTCCACGTGCTTAGAAATTTTTCTTAACTTTCAATTCGACTCTCTCGCTAGTCGAAACCGAAGGCTGAGAGCTATGAATTCGAGCTTTTGGTCCCTTTCCTTTGACAAAGCTAAGGGAAATAAAGCTACCCAACTCGGTAGCTATGAGTTAGATTCCTTGTCGGGCGGTAGGGACTAGATTTCGATTTCGCCGGAGCGTGAAGCTCGATGTAATTTCTTACCTATTCAAAGGACGAAGAAGAACATAAAGAACATTGAAGGGCGTCTTACGACCTTTAAGAGCGAGGCATTTTACAATGCGATGTCGTGTATTTGGTAAAGGAGAAATATTCTCATGCATATAGTATCCTTAGAAAAATCAATGTGGACCTGACAAAGGGCAAAACAATTAAGAATGAAAGTCGTTGATGACCTAAAAATGAGACCAGGAATTTCATAGATTAATTGACTGCTATCAAAGAGCCCTTGAGAACTCTCTAAAGTAGCAGACCAATAACATAGCTACCCAAAAGGAATGAAATTACGTGGAGTAATAAAGAGAGGCTATGTATTAATATGAGAAAGATAATAGCTTATGATCACAATGACTTAGGCCACATGAATGGAATTTTCCAACTCGACTTGAAATAGTGACGGTAGTATAAATACCAAAGTCTTGAAGACATCACTCCTATGTAATGATAAGTTAAGAACCCTTCTCAACTTGCGAAAGTTTTAATTTATTCTTCGAGCAAGGAAATGTGGATGCAGGATGAGAAAGATGGCTCGAATTAGTAAAAGATTATAAATGTGATAAATGATCACACGAGGATGGTAAATGTAGAATCTAATACATGAGTTATAAAATTCAGCCTAAATCATAGTATGTCCCAACAGAAAAGGAAAACCCATTGGAAAGTTTAAGAAAATGAGAACAGAAATAGTCGGGCATTCAGTGACGAACGTAAGTTATACTCTCACACCCAAGGTGACATATGACTAAAAAGAGGGAATGGAGATGGGAATAGAATACAAATTAAGATAAGGAATGAAAGGCTGAAGAATTTTTAAGGAGCGCTGGACAATGTTATATCGTCTAAAGAAGGATTATATATATATAAATATCTCCAAGCAATAATAAGCTGAGAGATGAAACCAAGAATGAAGTCATGACCCTTCTCTTACCTTGACTAGACAACTTTAAGATATGTTACGATTTACGAGAAAAGTTAGATAGTAAGGAATGAGCGAGATGTAACCATGATTGTCGAGCAATGTCTCGGTTACCAACAAAGTGAAGGCATTATATCAAAGGCCTTATAAGAGGTTATAATCTCTAGAGCTACGAATGAAAATGGAATGATGTAGATGAATCTTATGATGAGTTACGCCAAAGTCATAAAAGTCGCACTACTATATGGGTAGTAGTGGATTGACTCACCAATTATGTTTTGTCTCTGCCTACTCGGATGACTCGTGGGCACCCGATAAGTTAAGCTCGGACGTACAAAAGGAATTGTATATTTACTGAGGAGTACCAAAACCTATCGCTTGAGATAGAGACTCGAGAGTACCCCTAGATTTTGAACTAACTCCCAAAGAGTTAAAAGCGAGGTTGAACCTTAACATAGTTGCCGCTCCTGGCGAAGAGGCGAACAAAGGACGATATGAGCGTTTAAGGATACGATGAGAACATAAATGTTAAACCCGGGTGCAGTGAGCGTGTTGTACCACTTGTTAAGTTATGTATAACCGTAGCATCGACCAACGATCGATATAGCCTTATGAGGCATTGTCTTGAAAGAAGTATCGACCACCACTTTATTGTAACAAAGTAGGTGAGCAAGGTATAAAGTTCGACATCGTAATTTAAGCGACCGAGATATCTCCCAATAAGGCAAAGAATAAGAAAAGCTAAGGACGGACAAAGTCTTACTGACGTCTGCGTAAATCGAGTGCATTTTAAATGCGAATTAAGTTTCTCAAGATTTCTCCATCTAGAAATTACAAAATCGAATCGAGAATCTGAGACCACGTTTTGTAGCACCTTACGAGCTTCTAATAATAATCGCCTAGTAGCTCATAACTTGGTATTCCCACCAAATTGGAAAAATACGAAATATTTTTCCACATGTCATAGTTAAGAAATACGAAAATGACCCAATTCACGTAAACTTGACATGATGGCGTGACCTTTGACTCGAGATGAGTTATGATGAAAATCTCGACTAATTTGATCGTGCGATTCAAAGATTAAGGAATCAAGTTTGGGTTTTAATGAAAATCGAATGGAAGAACCATGGACAAAAGGAAAACACGTGGAAAGATAAGATGTTGAGATACAAAGATACCCCATACTTTATGAGGTATGCAAATTTCGGGATGAAATTTCTTTTAAGGGGGTAGGATGTAATATCCGTAGAATTAGATGCTAATTACGGTTTTGAAACCTCAGAATTAGGAATTATTTATGACGATTCAATCGATGAGATAGCGAATAATGGTTTGATATTCTGAAGGAGCAATTCCTATTTATATTCACTGAGAATTGTGAATTTAGAAATAAGTTTGTAAAACATATCGACGGTATTATTTTAACGCCGATTACACATCATACGTCGGTATTTTGTGAAATTTTCGGACAGCGAATTGGAATTAATTTTCATATTAATTCCTATGTTACTAGAATATTAATTATAAAGTAAGTTCAAACTTCTGCGACCATTTTGAGATGAGTCGATTATGATCATTTGAGGCGTTTTGAGCGTTAACGTCTAGAGATGTTTTGAGAGATGAGTTCAATGATCCGGAAATTATCCCAATTAATTTCCTATCATTAATTATATAATCAGTAATATTAAATATTAAAATCAATTTTGAGTTATTAAAACTCGATATTTATGAAATGGGTTTGAAAACCTAATTATACAAATTAGGGTTTGGTCACGAGTAATGATACCATTAAATTATCCTATGGTATCTAAACTATATGTTATGATATATATGGATATTATTAAGCATTAAAATTAATTTTTGAGCATTAAAACTCGGTATTGTGTATTTAATAATTTCGAAACCCTACATTTCGAAATTAGGGTTTGGTGTGCATGAAATGTGCTATTATTTTATCCTATTTTCCCTATTATTCTCGAAAATTTTGAATATATGCCTAAGAGGTGATTTAATTATTTTATGACTTGTATTTTATACCTATGATCATGTATGATATATATATGGTATTAATGTACAAAATTAAAATAATCCTACCTATTGGACCCTAAACCTTAGGCCATCATGGATTGACAAGGCATGCTTGTCACCTCTTTAAACACCCAATGCATGAAGAGCTCCTTTTACACTCCTCAATCATCATCTCCTACTCCCCAAAAATTTGCCTACCTATTTGGACACCTACATAGCCATAGGCCATCATGAGATGGCATAGCATGATGGTCACCTCCTTAACACCCAATGCATGGAAAGCCTTTCTAGCCTACACTAATCATCACCACACTCTACACACTCAACCATGATTCCTATTGTGTGTGTGTGTGTGCCTAAGAGAGAGAGAGAGATATATGGGAGAAACTCTTCCCATACACTTCATTTCACTCATAATACATTTTCTCCTCTCTCCCCAAAATTTTCAGACCTCTCCTCTCCTTTTCTCTCTTCTTCTCCTACACCATTTCCACCATGGAAGAGAGCTCAAGCTCCATCTCTCTCTCATTCATCTTCAAATTCGTGACTAAGGTATAACTATCTCCTATGACTCTTAGCCATGATTAAATCATACTTGCATGGTTAGATTGATGATCTTGGTGGTGATTTGGGGTGATAGATTCACCATTTTCGTGGTTATATGAAATGCATACAAAAGAATAAGCTTAAAACTGAAAACTGGAAGTATGTTACAAAAATAGTAACTTCATAAAATTATTTAACTAAGTTACAGTGGTCCGATGAAAGTGAAATTTTACTATGTTGAAATTAAACATGTCTATTACGTTTCTGTAAAATTTCAAGTCGATAAAACTTGATTTTATATTTTAATTCTATTTTTCAAAAACACTGCACAAATCTGTAAAATTTCGGTGTACATCACCCACGGTCCGTGGCTTTCGTTTCGAGTTTGGCTAATGTTAAAACTCTAAAAATTGGCATAAACATAAATTAGCATGTCTAGAAGATCTATGTAAATTTTCAGAATTTTCTAAAAATGTTTACTATTTATTCCAGATTTTTCAAACGAACTGCACAAAACTGTCACTGTAGTGATAGCTTGTAGTAAAATATTTTTATCTCCCAATCTATTTTGAATCATTGAGTAAGGCTTTTTCTGGATTAAACTAGACTTAAGTGTCTTTTCAATATGATTGGTTGCATTCCTAGATTCCTTATAATGAACTCACGGTGAATTTTTAAAATTGACGCATTACAGTAAGCTTTTTGGACAAACTGCCTTAGTAAAATTCTATGCTAAATGACTGTCCGTGTACGACTTTTGCGTGAGATATTCGAGCCGTTTGTAATCCGATTTTGACTTTGGTTTCTTCATAAGAAATGTTCCTTACCATGTCTAGTTGTGATCTGGAAAGATTGATACCAAACCAAGCCTTATAAGTATACTGTTCACTGACCCAAAGTCACCTACTTGAATGTTGTCCTTTCCAACTAGTCAACTTTGAACTTACGTATTTCTCGATGCAACAAGTATCTTCCAGTACGGTCTTCATGAAACATGTAGTTCGTATTACAAGGTTTCTAAAATGGTATCTTTCAGTCATTTTGGTATTGTGAGTCAAAAGTTACGAGCCTCATAAAATCCTCGTCGTTAAGCTAAATCTGGAAATCCTGAAAAGTTTTCTAAGTATAGAAGAAGTCAGTTCGAGTTGCCCACTTTGAGAGCCTATATCTCAAGAACCACGACTCTTTTGGGTCAACTTCCTTCTTAGAACTTATAGTACATATTTAGAGGTTTCCAGAATGTGTCTTTGTGCGGTCATATGTATTTTTAATCAAGATTTATGAATCGTCAAAGTATGACACTCTAAATCTGGAAATTCTGAAAATATTCTAAGTATAGAAGTCAGTTCGAGTTGCCCACTTTGAGACCCTATATCTCCAGAACCACGACTCTTTTGGTCGACTTCCTTCTTAGAACTTACAGTACATGTTTAGAGGTTTCCAGAATGTGTCTTTGTGCGGTCATACGTATTTTTAATCGAGAGTTATAGATCGTCAAAGTATGACACTTGGGTTGTTTTAAGCTGTTTTGCTGAAAATTAAACACTTGAAATTTAACTAAGTGTTGAAACTCCCTATGTGAAACATGCCTTATGTGACTAACATGCTATTAATTGATGCATTCATATGATATGTCATAAGGTACATTAAAGCATTAATAAGATGCAATTTAGGATAAAACAACAATATGATATTTTTACGGGCACGTCTTAACGTGAAATATTTGACTAAGCGCTACTACATGATCAATTGATTGTATATCATGCCATGATATACACTCAAGTAGAAATATGGGTTCTAAGACCCGATGGATGTTTCAACTCCAAAACCTCAAAGCCGAGAATAGATAGGCTAAGCTTCAGGACTCATGATCAAGATCGGTTAGACAATCTACGGTCCGTGTGGCTTTTATCTTCAAAATGTGGGCCTTTTCTTACCCCACTAAATGTGACTTTAATGTTATTCCAAATGAGTTTATTCTGATACTTATTCTACAAGCTGTTATCAAATGTTTCTTGCATTACCCGCGAAAATATTTCGTTTTGTGTATGGATCTGTCTGTTTGCCGGGTAGGGCTGTGGAGATAGTTGGAACTTTATTATGACAAGTTATGTCATTTGGGTCGCTACCAACCTTTTTAATGTCGGGTCTGTGCGGATGATAAATGCACGCTAGGATTGGCGTGAAGGTTGAACTATCTGTTGTGTTAACATATGCTTGCAGAGATTGTGTCTTTATGCGGGATTACGGCCGATCACGGCGTCGTAGATGGGAGGCCTCCCTCTCGGCGTTTATTATTTATTATTATTATGTATTGTGACTATGAGATATGGACCATACACACGAAAATGCTTGGCGAAGCTACTTTTATGACTGAAATGATTTTAGTAAGCCTGAGGCCTTTTAACTAAAACCGCATGACTTACTCGACATTGGCGTAAATTCGAATATTATCAAATGTTTTGGCATGAGTCCACTGAGTGCATTCTTGTACTCGACCACTGCATGTTTGTTTTTAAATGTGCGGGTTGAGCGGATGATGGATGGGCGGTGTTGAGCAATAGAAATATTGTCATTGAAAAGTTTATACCTTGATAGTACATCGTCATATGTACATATCACATGTTTTCATTGCAAGAACTTAAGTTATGTACTAAAGTCCAACAACATGCTTGTCATATGAATTCTGACTTTTGTTAAGGAGAATTCCCTGTTTAATTATACTGTTTAGAGTTCTGATCCTTCTAAATCCTACTTAGGATTTGGGGATGTGACAAAACTTGAGGATATTACATTCTACCCCTTAAAGAAATTTCGTCGAAATTTGCATATCTTAGAGACGATATGGGGTATCTTCGCATCATAACGTTCTCAAGTTTCTCGTGGCTTTCTCTTGTTCATGGTTTCTCCATCGACGTTTACCCAAGCATAAACTTGATTCTTAACGTTGAATCTTACGATCAAAATAATCGTGGGTTCTTTCTCATAACTCATATCTTGGTTTAAGAATAACATCATCATGACGAATCACGTGATGCGGATCATACAAGTACTTTCTCAATTTTAACATGTGGAAACATTCATACATTCCCAATCTTGGTGGAAGTACCAATCTATAGGCTACTGGCCATATTGTTGCCAGGATCTCATCAGGTCCTATAAAGCGTAGTCTCGACTTTCCTTTTTCTCCAAACATTATAATTCCTTTCAATGAAGAAATTTTAAGAAAAACTTTATCTTCGCATTCAAAATGCAGTTCATATCTACGTATATTAGCGTAAGACTTTTGTCTATCATAAGCTTCTTTTATTCTTTACCTAACTTAGCAAACATCTAAATCATTTCACTCACGATGTCGACCCTTAAAACTTTCCTCTTACTCCCATTATCACCATAAAGAGGCGATCGATACTTTCTTCCGTACTATACCTCATATGGGCTATATTGATCTCTTTTTGATAGTTGTTGTCACAGCCCGGTTCGGCTTATCCTTACCAGACCGTGACTTGGGGATTCGGGTTAAGTGAATATGGAAAGAATAAGGTTTCCAACTCATTTTATCTATGAAGAAATATAGATGTTCCAAGCGAAATGAGAATCACGATGGATCAAAATAGCTTATATATATAAAAGAATGTTTCAGGTTTCAATAAAAAGCTTTTTACAAAGCTTAACACGGTAACAAAGATATGAGTCTCGAGAGTTTGGCGATGGAATAAGCGTGTGAGACATGCATATGAAGATCGTTCTCGAGGCGAACGAAAAGATATTCCATACTTAAGTTGACAAAGGACTCGCTCAACTCCCGCCTGTTCCATCACTGCTCAACTGCACATTTAAAACAAATATGCGGTGAGTACAAATAATACACTCGGTGGACACATTGCGAAAACATTTTTACTTTACGAAATATTGTCTTGCCCTCGTCACGATGAAGACACAGGGTTTTAGTTGAAAAGGCCTTGTTCTTACAAAATACATTCTCATTTCTCAAAATCATCGCTCGGCCGAGCATTTTCACATCACAACAACCACAACGTATATTCCAGTCGGCTATGGATAAGCGCGCGGGAGGAGGCCTCCCTGCACCGACGCAACTAACCGCCCAGCGGTTAAGAGCATGACCGCCCGTTGAGAGGCCCAACACATGTACACAACCACAGGCGAATTTCTACTTACACCTCCGACTGGGATCCGAATTAAGTAACTTCGCATTGCCCGAGCGACCGAATGGACATATCTGAAACATAAAACATTTTACGGCGAGACAATATCGTATCTCAAAATTTTTCGGTAAAGCGATGCAGTAATAACGGTAAACATTTTTCAAAAAGCTCGTAAAGGTTTTGGTAAGAAAGCCCACCTCGAGAACTTATAGTTCTTACGTCACTAGTTCTTTCCGTTTCTTTCTCGTTCGGCGGGACCCTTTTCAATCGTGAGAAACAAGGTTTAGCATATCACTTATGCTTTTCGAGAATCGTCGATTCGTATGTACTTACTAACATCAACTTTCTTAATATCGAAGAATCCTTCCTTCATATTTATCAACTATATCACGTTGATTTATCTCGTTGCGTACTAACGTATCTTCTTAATACCAATTTCAACATAACCGTACTAAACTTCTTTTTAGAAATCTTTTAATTTCATAATAACTATAAACATACTTTTGGATCTAAATATGTGATTTCATGTGATAAAATAAATTTGAACTCCAACTTTTCTTTTCTTTAATTTTTCATCCATTAATAATATTTCCAATACTTATCCAATAATTCCTATAAATTCACATATCATTCCATATTAACATATGGTCCATAATACCACATAACATGAGTCATAGAAAAATTTAACATCATATCCCTTCATATCATGTTTTTCGAATTTTTTTATATAATTAACTAAACATTTTTCAAAAATTCTAATTAATTTACATAACATATTATTATCATATTATATCAATAATATTACATAATTTTCATCATACATAACTTGTACATCAATAATTCATACTCTGGTTATTTTCAAAATTATTATGCCATTTTATTTCTATATTTTCCAAAAATTATGATTTATTTCATGCGTACTTGAATAGTATTAGCTATTGTTATTTCATGCTCAAAACAACAATTAAAATTCATGTTCATCATTTTATAGATCTTACATAATTTCGACCATAGCATAAAATTTCATAACATGCCTAACTTTGTATTAAAATCATAATACATACGTATAAACATCATATAAGCGTATTTAATTAACAATTTAAACATATAGCATAAATTTCACATATGTCACATAATTTTTGAAGGCATGTTTTATAACATATCATATATGAATTTCTAGTATTTTGGCATGTATAATAAAGCTTGTATAAATTCTAACCTTCTAGTCGGTTTTGTCGGCGTCGGACGTTTTTCTATCTAAGATTGAAGGGCTTTGGAAAACTTTCTATCTTTTCTCTCAATTTTTCTTACTATTTTCATGCATTATGGCATGGGAGGGGTGTCCTCTATTTATAGAGATTATAAAGTAGATTTAATCATTATTTTATAAAATATCTTGGCATAAAACAAAAATACAACTCATACCTTATCACCTTGAAAAATTCGACCACTCCCACTTTTATATGTGACAAAATATTATCTTATCCTATAGTTTATTTAATTATTATTCAACCTTATCATAATTGAGGTGTCGTTATCGAAGAGTTTCGATTTTATTTCTAACCTATTTTTAGTCGACAATTTCGCCATAAGCTTCCAAATTAATTCATCCACTTGTAACATTAATTAATACACCTTATCTTATCAATAAAAATATCCTTGCATCATAATCAAATAATTTAATATCATAAGATATGAAAAATATCCTATTTTCACGATGTATTCGTATTTTTCGGCACTTATGAACAAAACATGGTACAAATTTTATTTTCTTCTAATTAATAGCTATATGACATAATAATAATCTTAGATGATAAAATAAATCATAGGAAAATGAATTAAGGTCATTTCTATATACTATAGTAAAGTTATCGGTAAATAATTGAAATTATGAATAAATTATCAAACTATGATTCTTTTCATAAAAATATTATTTTATGAGTAATTATATCAATATAATGATATTATATCATAAAATAAATTTTGTTATTTTCTAAGCTATTTACAAATTTTGAAAATTAGGGTTTCTTGGGATTTTATTTTTATTAAATCCAATTCTTATCTTATTTTATAAATTTTGAAATTTTTATATTTCGTATGAGATAAGATTGATCTAGAATCATGATATTTATCAATTATATAATTAAATAAATTATTTAATACATTTATCACATAATATTGTGATTTTTGAGAATTACACATAAAATAATACATTAATTTCGAAATTTTGCAAGCTAATATCCAAAATATCATCTCCTATGATATATATCATATTTCTACACATTTCTAAGAGATAAACATTATCTCTTAATTAATCATGACCTTATCTTATCTTTTATGAAAATATCATAGCAATCTTATCTTAAAAATGTCGTTTCAATCCTTATCACATCCACCTCATGCTTGGGTGTTCAAGATAATTATCTTATCATATACTATAAGATAAACATGACAACTCATCACATAAAATCAAGTGATCACATATTACATCACAAATTAATCACTTAACTCACCATATTTTCGAAAACAACAATTTAGATAAGGAAAAATATTTCTTTTCTTCTTTAGTGTAAATAATATCCCAAATATACTTAAAACATATTTAAAATTTATTTAGTTCAAATTTTCAAGAGAAATTTCGATTTATTCAAAATCGACAATTCAAACGTTCACTTTCATACTCGTTTCTATCGTCGTTTTTTTTTTTATTTTCGAAATTTTTAAGTCTAGAAATTCGGGGTATTACATTCTACCCCCCTTAAAGAAATTTCGTCCTTGAAATTTTCGTATTCTCACAATTCTCTTCTCCTTTTCCATATTGCATTCTCCATTCCGACGTTGGTACCTCGTACCCATTTAATCATCGTATGACCTTTAACTTTCATTTGTATCGACTTATTTCTAAATTTTCAATTCATATGTCTAATATCCTTTTTCTAGTCGTATCTATTCAACTATCGATTCGTATAGATAGTGAATCCTATATCCAAATCTAAGTTTAAGCGAACATATGCTAACGTCGTGTCTTCTGCCTTTGGTGGAGAGAATTCGTATTCTTTCCTCTCGTGCTTATTTATCTCACCGAGAACTTTTTCTTTATCATGACTTGATGTATCTTTCTCTAACTGAAGAAACATATCACTCTCTTGATCGACAACTTAGGTGCGAGATAAGTCGACCTATTTCATTCTCCTTAGCTTGAGGATTTGGAGAAAGCGTGACATGACAACTTATAAGTGGGTAAGGATTCATAATTCAGATGACACTTTTGAAATTTGAATTACTTTGAAATGAATAATTGGAATATAGGGTCAGAAGACGAATGGCGACTCTTGAGAGCTCTTTGGTCATATAGGCTGATCAGACCCGTCACAAATACTTCTCGATCACATGAAGGCTTGGTTTGAAAAGGTCTTTTATAAACTTTCGATTGTAAACTTCTTTCGAGAAAAAGTGAGAAAATCAGTGATATCTCAATCGAAACTAGGTCGTAGAGTTAAACTCGATGCGTAAACTTGAGTAACGAATAAAATTTTGAAACATCGTATACCTTGTCTTTGGGTCATCATAAATAGTAAGGTTTCTCAAATATGATACATATCGAAACTTAAATCCACATTACTAACTACACTCTTATTTTCTATTCTCTTGTCGGAATCCTTTTACTATGGGTATTCTTTTGTGAGAACCAACTAATAATTCGATCACGTTTCTTTTAAGTTCTAATAGTCGACTCGGAGTTTCGATGCGTGTGAACATCTATAGGAAAGACTATACTCATGTTACCACTTTGCATAGTGCCATTCATTATCATCATTCCATTTCTACCTTTTGGTCTTTTCTACTTGTATTTATTCTTATTTCCATTCTTGGACTAAAATTCTCATAATTCATATTTCTATGTTCTTTTCGCAAAAGGAATCAAACATCTTAAGCAGTCTACGTTCTTTCTGGGATAACCTACTCATTGTTACTAACAACTTTGTAATTCAAACAGTATTATCATAACTCGTTCATAACAATACATCTCATTGAATTTCTACAAATTCAAACATTTCATTTTGACATATCATTGTCAACTCTTTCTCATATCTCTTCCAACTCTTTCTCATATCCGTATCAATTCTTTCTCATACCCTTTCCTTTTCACAACCTAGTATAACTTTTCAACTACTTTCCACTTCAAACTTATATTTTCGTACTTGTCTTTTCATTCGCATCATTCTCATTTCTTAATAAGACAATTGCTACTTATAAATAATACTTAGTACATAAAACATCTTATAGATACTTGTCTTATTCCTTACTTAACATTCTATATCCCAATTCGTATATCGCTCTAGATTTATTCGTGTAAGCAATAGTCGATTCAAAATTCTGTCGCGTAGAATTTCAAATGAAGATACTATGCCCATGTCACAAGTGACATTCGTTTATCAAGGCTTCCATTCCTCCACGTGGCATCCCAATTCACGTTCGTCAACTCGAACTTAAAGCGTTCTAAGTTCTCAAGTTCGTGGTTCATCAAACACTACGTTATTCATAGAGAATTTCTTATGATTTCGTTCAATCTAAGTTCTTTGTGAAACTTAGAGCTCATCTACGTTCTTTTGAAAATTAAAAACAATTTCACAATTCAACTTCGTTTCATGACAAACTTTTCATTCAACTTACTGACATATAACTCTATATATGCCCATCATCAATACTCATATACCCCACGGGTATAAACTTTCATCCTTCGATTTCATCACAACAAAATCACATACCAACGGGTATGAACTCAAACTTCTTGAGACAACCACTCGTTGTCTTATCATCAATAATTATCACAATTGAAAGCTATTCACTTTTTCTTTCAACGGCATGTTCCACTTAAAACATTTTCACTATTACTTTCTCAAAACATAACTTCTCAATACTTTTAAACTCATACCTTTTATCGAAACCACTTTTCCTTCTTTGGTTGAGCATGATGAGCAGGGCGTTGAGCGGTGATGATCGCTTCATAAAAGTCTAGTGATTGAGCCGGACTTTGGATAGAAAGAATATTTTGGTTCAAGCAAGCGAGCGCTCGATACCACTCTGTCACGGCCGGTTCGGCTTATCCTTACGGATCGTGACTTGGGGATTCGGATTAAGTGAATATGGAAAGAATACGGTTTCAACTCATTTTATCTATGAAGAAATATAGATGTTCCAAATGAAATGAGAATCACGATGGATCAAAATAGCTTATATATATATAAAGAATGTTTGAGGTTTCGTGAAACAATGACTTTACAAAGCTTAACACGATAACAAAAGATATGAGTCTCAAGAGTTTGGCGGTGGAATAAGCGTGTGAGACATGCATATGAAGATGCGTTCTCAAGGCGAACAAAAGATATTCCATACTTAAGTTGACAAAGGACTCGCTCAACTCCCGCTGCTTCCATCACTCGCTCAACCTGCACATTTAAAAACAAATATGCAGGGCTGAGTACAAATAATGCACTCAGTGGACACATTGCCGAAAACATTTTACTTTACGAAATATTGTACTGCCCTCGTCACAGTAAGACACAAGGGTTTTAGTTGAAAAGGCCTTGTTCTTACAAAATACATTTTCTCATTTCTCAAAATCATCGCTCGGCCGAGCATTTTCACATCACAACAACCACAACGTATATTCCAAGTCGGCTATGGATAAGCGGCGGGAGGAGGCCTCCACCCGGACGTAACTAACCGCCAGCGGTTAAGAGCATGACCGCCCGGTTCGGAGGCCAACTGCGTGTACACAACCACAGGCGAATTTCTACTTACACCTCCGACTGGGATCCGAATTCGTAACTTCTGTTGCCCGAGCGGCCCGAATGGACATATCTGAAAACATAAAACATTTTACGGCGAGACAATATCGTATCTCAAAATTTTTCGATAAAGCGATGCAAGTAATAACGATAAACATTTTTCAAAAAGCTCATAAAGGTTTTGGTAAGAAAGCCCACCTCGAGAACTTATAGTTCTTACGTCACTAGTTTACTTTCCGTTTTTTCTCGTTCGGCGGGACCTTTTCAATCGTGAGAAACAAGGTTTAGCATATCACTTATGCTTTTCGAGAATCGTCGATTAGTATGTACTTACTAACATCAACTTTCTTAATATCGAAGAATCCTTCCATCATATTTATCAACTATATCACGTTAATTTATCTCGTTGCGTACTAACGTATCTTCTTAATACCAATTTCAACATAACCGTACTAAACTTCTTTTTAGAAATCTTTTAATTTCATAATAACTATAAACATACTTTTGGATCTAAATATGTGATTTCATGTGATAAAATAAATTTGAACTCCAACTTTTCTTTTTCTTTAATTTTTCGGTCCATCTAATAATATTTCCAATACTTATCCAATAATTCCTATAAATTCACATATCATTCCATATTAACATATGGTCCATAATACCACATAACATGAGTCATAGAAAAATTTAACATCATATCCCTTCATATCATGTTTTTCGAATTTTTTTTTTATATAATTAACTAAACATTTTTCAAAAATTCTAATTAATTTACATAACATATTATTATCATCTTATATCAATAATATTACATAATTTTCATCATACATAACTTGTACATCAATAATTCATACTCTGGTTATTTTCAAAATTATTATGCCATTTTATTTCTATATTTTCCAAAAATTATGATTTATTTCATGCGTACTTGAATAGTATTAGCTATTGTTATTTCATGCTCAAAACAACAATTAAAATTCATGTTCATCATTTTATAGATCTTACATAATTTCGACCATAGCATAAAATTTCATAACATGCCTAACTTTGTATTAAAATCATAATACATGCGTATAAACATCATATAAACGTATTTAATTAACAATATAAACATATAGCATAAATTTCACATATGTCACATAATTTTTGAAGGCATGTTTTATAACATATCATATATGAATTTCTAGTATTTTTGGCATGTATAATAAAGCTTGTATAAATTCTAACCTTCTAGTCGGTTTTTGTCGACGTCGTCGACGTTTTTCTATCTAAGATTGAAGAGGGCTTTGGAGAACACTTTCTATCTTTTCTCTCAATTTTCTTACTATTTTCGTGCATTATGGCATGGGAGGGTGTCTCTATTTATAGAGATTATAAAGTAGATTTAATCGTTATTTTATAAAATATCTTAGCGTAAAAACAAAAATCTGTTCATACCTTATCACCTTGAAACATTCGACCACTCCCACTTGCATATGTGACAAAATATTATCTTATCCTATAGTTTATTTAATTATTATTCAACCTTATCATAATTGAGGTGTCGTTATCAAAGAGTTTGATTTTATTTAACAACTTTTTTTAGTCAACAATTTCGGCCATAAGCTTCCAAATTAATTCATCCACTTGTAACATTAATTAATACACCTTATCTTATCAATAAAAATATCCTTGCATCATAATCAAATAATTTAATATCATAAGATATGAAAAATATCCTATTTTCACAGTATATTCATATTTTTCGGCACTTATGAACAAAACATGGTACAAATTTTATTTTCTTCTAATTAATAGCTATATGACATAATAATAATCTTAGATGATAAAATAAATCATAGGAAAATTAATTAAGGTCATTTCTATATACTATAGTAAAGTTATCGGTAAATAATTCGAAATTATGAATAAATTATCAAACTATGATTCTTTTCATAAAAATATTATTTTTATGAGTAATTATATCAATATAATGATATTATATCATAAAATAAATTTTTGTTATTTTTCTAAGCTATTTCCCCAAATTTTCGAAAATTAGGGTTTCTTAGGATTTTATTTTTATAAAATCCAATTCTTATCTTATTTTATAAATTTTGAAATTTTTATATTTCGTATGAGATAAGATTGATCTAGAATAATGATATTTATCAATTATATAATTAAATAAATTATTTAATACATTTATCACATAATATTGTGATTTTTGAGAATTACACATAAAATAATACATTAATTTCGAAATTTTGCAAGCTAATATCCAAAATATCATCTCCTATGATATATATCATATTTCTACACATTTCTAAGAGATAAACATTATCTCTTAATTAATCATGACCTTATCTTATCTTTTATGAAAATATCATAGCAATCTTATCTTAAAAATGTCATTTTCCAATCCTTATCACATCCACCTCATGCTTGGGTGTTCAAGATAATTATCTTATCATATCTATAAGATAAACATGACAACTCGTCACATAAAATCAAGTGATCACATATTACATCACAAATTAATCACTTAACTCACATATTTTCGAAAACAACAATTTAGATAAGGAAAAATATTTCTTTTTCTTCTTTAGTGTAAATAATATCCCAAATATACTTAAAAACATATTTAAAATTTATTTCGTTCAAATTTTCAAGAGAAATTTTGATTTATTCAAAATCGACAATTCTGAAGCGTTCACTTTCATACTCGTTTCTATCGTCTTTATTCTTTCTTTATTTTCAAATTTTAAGTCCGAAATTCGGGTATTATTACATTTAGTCGTAGGTGATCTTACTATATGGAAAACGTGTTTCCAATTTGTATTTCATTTAGACACTAATGTCCTTAACATATCTTAAAGTGTTCATATTATTCTATTCAAACTGTTCGTTTTATGCGTGAGCGAAACTTATGCTAAAGTTCGATTTAGTGTCGAACTCTTTTGTAAGCTAATCGAAATCTAGAATCAAACTTAGAACCTCTATCGGATATGATAGATTTTGGTACTCATATAAGCGTCGATCTCTTTATGTAATACTAAGCTAACTTATTGGATCCATGAGTAATTCGCATAGGTAGAAAATAAGCTCTTTTAGTAAGTTGATCCACTACTACCCGTATAAGCGGTGTTACCTTTTTCGACTTTGACATCTTTCCTTGTTCTTCTATTATCCTTTTCCTTAAATCGGGCGTCGAGTGAGTGTAGCATCACAAATCATGATCGTCCACAGTTCTTTACTATTTCTATCTTTATTTTCTCAAATCCTTCAACGAGTTTCTCTTCTCTTGTTAAGAGATATCTTGATTTGGATTGACTTTTACAACTCAAGGCATCAGTTACCATGTGTGCCTTTCCTGTGTGATATTTTATACCACAGTTGTAGTCTTTTACTAATTCGAGCCATCTCTTTTACCTCATGTTCAACTCTTTTTGCTCGAAGAAATACTTGACTTCTATGACGGTGAAGATCTCACACCTTACTTCATAAAGGTGATGTCTCCAAAACTTAATACGTGTATAATCTTGTTGCTAGTTCTAAGTCGTGAGTTGGGTAGTTCCATTCATGTGGTCTAAGTTTTGGGATACATGGTCTATCATTTATTTCATATCAACACATGACCTCCCATTTATTAGTTCATATAAATTTGATTCCTTTTGAATAGGCGTGTCGTTGGCCTTGCTATCATATAGAATCCTTCTATGTATCTTTGATAGTAACCAACAAATTTTAAGAAACTTTGGATTCATTTTGGGTTGTTAGCGATTTCTATTCTTGCCTTGTTTCAACCTTCTTGGATCCATTTTAATTCCTTTGAAGACCTGGCGTGCCCAAGGAACATTACTCCTTTAAGCGAACTTTTCATTTGCTAGACTTGGCGAAGTTATTCGCTCTTAAGGTTTGTAAGACGGTCCTCAAGTGTTCTCTAAATCCCTTTCCTCTTTGAATAGATGAGAATATCATTTATGAAGATTAAGACAATTAAATCTAAGTAAGGATGGAACACTCGATTTCTTTGAGTTTCATACATATGGCTGGTGCATCTGTTAGTCGAGCGGCATGACTATAACTTCATAGTGGCCATATCTTGTTGGGAAAGCCATTTTGGGTACATTATTAGCTCGTATCTTAGGTTGATAGTAACCCGATTTAAGATCGGTTTTCGAGAATATTCTTACTCTTCTTAGCGATCAAACAATCATTTATCCTTGATAGTGTCGGTTTATTCACTTCTTAATAATCTATGCACTTCCTTAATGAGCCGTCTTTCTTCTTGACAAGCAATTGGGTGTTTCTTAAGGTGATACACTAGGTCAGATAAAACTTAGATTCTATAACCTTTAAATTTGAATCTTTATCCTTCCAATCTCATTGAATCCATTCGATAAGAGTACTTTTGACACGGTTAATAATAGTTCTAGGTTGATAGTAAAATTCTAGCCGCTTATCGGGGGTAATCTTGGTAAGTTATCGAAACGTGCGGAAATTCTAGAACAATGTTCTCATCCTCGACCTTTATTTACGCTTTTTCTCTGTTTAGATAAGCGAGGGAATGCTCGACATCCTTCTTGTTTATTATTCTCCTTGTTTGCGGTGTGGATATAGTGAATTTTCTTTCCCATGTTGATTCCATAGAAACTCGTAGTTTCTTGAACGGAGAAATTTAACGAAATTTCCTTTCCTTGAACAGTCGTGGAATGGTTTTGACTAACCAATCCGTTATATCTACGTCTCGTGTAGGTATTATGTTCGAGTTCTTTACTAAAGTCTTAAGTGATCCTAGGTTCAATTCTAAGTTCAAGTAAATACGTGTGGCGTCATGATTCTTTCTTTAGGTAAAGAAATTTTCATCCCTTGATTTGCTTATTCTAATTTGAGTTCTAACGTGCCCACGCTTTCTTTTACTATCTTTGTGATAGCGAATGTGAAGCACCGTCTCGAACAAAAGTATTATAGGTATCTTTGAAGTTTTCTCATACCTACCGAGCTTTCTGGTTTTGTTAGATTCTGTCTTTAATGTAGCGTATGGTCTCTATTTTCCGGTGTTCATGTTTGTCTAAGTGGACCTTTATCTCATTTGTCCTTGTCCTTGCAGTATCATGTTTCCTTGCTAGGGCCTTCTGCCATTTTATTTGTCGTATCCTTCCCGGTTATCGGTGCAATTATTTCTTTATCAATTGCAATTTGCTGCTAAGTCTACCTCAGTCTATCCTTTGGTATTGTTACTTCGATAGTCTAATCTTATCGTAAAGATCGCGATGTATTTGTTACTATCATACTTTCTTAACCAGAATGAATGATTGGTTTCCTTTTCTTCTTTATCGCTCTTAAAATATATCTTCCATATATTCTTTCTTTGATAATCCTTTTAAGAGAAATTCTTATAATGATAGTTGTTGCTATCATATGTAATATCCTTTTGGATATCGTCATTTTCCTTATCCTTTATTGCCTCACTAAGTATTTTCGCATAAGTTAAAATCCACTTGTCCATTGGGAATGTGCCATACTTTTGCCTTGGCGTCCTATATCTTTACCATCTCCCGACATTCAGCGTTTACTTCATTTGATCGAGGTACCTAAATTTTACTTTATTGGTCACCGCATAAGATAAGCATTTAGTCTCTATATAGCTTGGGTATGACGGTTTTATCTCGAATAATAAATCTACTTCTTAATCCACTTCTATACTTCCAGGAATTACTTTACTTATCATTATCGATTGTTTCTAAAACTTATATCATATCCGGGGCTATTTCATAGCGTATAGCTTGTAGCTTCTTTATTTATTCTTAACTCTTGCCCTTTTCTTGAGCATGATATCGGAAAATCATATTACTTCGTTATACTTTGATTCTCACTTTTAGGATCAAGACCGTCATCATTATAATCTAGGCTGGTAGGTAGTACGTTTGTACACCATAACTTCAGTTTCAAGCACTAATGCTATATTACCAAATCTCGACTTCGGGGTATCTCGACTTCGGGGTATCTTCCCCATACTTGGTTTTAAATACTTGGTTCATATACTTTCCTTTGCCTTTACTCTGCTCATCGTTGCGAAAGTATCTAGTTCATAACTTAGTCATCATACACTCACGTGGAGGTATAACTTCTTGTTATCGATCTTGGGAAAGCCCGTCATGGTCGATCCACCTATGTGTATCATTGAAAAAAAATATATCTCGTCTCATCGAGAACTTCTTTACATCATATCTTGATGTCTATCACTTCTTGATCCGAAACTTTTAGGTGACAAGATCGTCGACCTCGTCGTGCTTATTGGTTTCAAGGAATGATGGTAACTCATCGTAATAACTTATAAGAGGTATGGTTTTACAATTGAGATGACAACTCGAAGGTTTGGAACAATATGTTACGTGAGCGAAAATTGGGAGGCAGTGCGAAGACGAATAACGACTCTGAGATTTTTTGGTCATATGGGGTTGCCGGGCCGTCACAAATACTTTCTCGATCACATGAAGGTTTTGTTTCAAGCGAGCGCTTTATGAAATTTTACGGTTGTAAACTTCTTTCGAGAAAAGGTGAGAATTAGTGATATCTCAATTGAAACTAGATCATAGAGTTAAACTCAATGGTGAATTTGGGCTATGAATAAAATTTGAAACCTCATATAATTGAATAGGTCATCATAAATTGTAAGGATTATCAATATACTACCATACTTCTTAAACTCTACTCATACTACTTAAATCTAATTTTCCAATTTACTTTCAAAATTTCTACCACCTCATGGTCTATCATTCTATGTAAACCATAGTACTAAACTCAATGATTCTTTAATCCCATTTCTATTTCATTTCTAACGAGAAGTTATAGTCCATTTGGATTTTAGGTAAATGCGTGAATATCGAAACAAAAGACTATACTCATGTCACTATAGTATAGTGACATTCGTCATCTCAAAATCATTATTCTCATTTTTGCTCTTTGATTTTCTTCTCTTTGTTCTCATTATTCAACTCGAAATTCTCATTTCGATCTCGCTTCTGTTCTCATGATAGACTAAAATTCTCATAGTTCTCTTTCTATGTTCTTTCGCAAAAGGGATCATGCGACTTAGACAGTCTATGTTCTTTTGGGATAACATACTCATTGTCATCAACACTTGAAATTTCAGAAATTTAAACATTTGATAACATAACTTTGTTCATAACAATAAATCTCATTGAATTCCACGAATTCAAACATTGCACTTCTGACATATCAATGTCAACACTTTCTCATATAACATTATCATACGTTGGTAGCGAACTAAAACTTTCAATATCATCATAATATCATAATATGTTGGTAATGATCCAACAACTATCAATCTCATTATAACATCATCATCGTTGGTAGCGAACCAACAACTTTCAACTCTTTCTCATATCAACATTCTCTTTACAACATAAAACTTCATTGCAACATTTGCGATTACTTTCTCTTCAACAAATTCTCATAAGTTTCATTCTCAAATATCTTTCATAACTTTCATCTCTTTGGAAACATCATTTTACATTTTCAAACTTTTCATCTCAAAACTTTGAGAATGAGGCATTGACTTTCAAACTTTTCATTTTCAAAACTGAGAAAATCATTTACCAAACGCATATCAAATCTTTTAAGTTTTCTATGAATATGCAGTCCCATTCCTGCACATTCTTGGAATCCTTTAAGCTTTCCTTGAATATGCTGTCCCATACCTGCATATTCTTGGAAGCTCTTTTATTTCAAAACTTTTGAGAATAAATCATTTACCTCATTCAGGTTGAGCTTGATGTAATGGAGTGTTGAGCATAGTCACGATCTCTAGAAGTCTAGTGACTCGATCTAGACTTAACTTTGAAAAAAATTTTGGGTTTCAAGCGAGCGCTCGCGATACCACTTTGTATGCCGCCAACCCAATTAAGGATTAGTAGGGCATTTATTTGGAGCAGGGTTAAGAAACAAAGTAATAACATAGAACACTGAATTTCGATACATATATCGGAATATTTCTAGAACTTCAGCGTTTAAGGTTTGACAAAACATATGATACATATGACTTCGTAATCTAGCGGCGGAAAACATGTGAAGTACACGTGTGACGATGTGTATTCAAGTTCTACTATCGGCAACAAAATATCCATTGCTCAACAACCGCTCCATCCCATCAATCGGCTCAACTGCACATTTAAAAGCAGACATGCGGTGAGTACAAATAATGCACTCGGTGGACTTGTTGCCAAAACATTTTATCAACTTTAAATTACTTGCCATACGGGTAAACCGAGGGTTTTATTGAAAGGCCTTGCGCTTACTAAAATATTTTCTCATTTTCTCAAAAACATCGCTGCTTGTGACATTTACTCTTGTATGTATGATCCATATCCTTTCTCATATGATATCTCATAAACTCGTCTCGTGTACCGTAGAAGGCCTCCTTCCACGGACTGTCATCGACCGAGAACTCTTTCGACTGACCACCTATGGTGCACATCTTATCCTTGCCACTCCGGCACGAGTTAATTCTCAATCATCCTGCGAGTTTTAGCAAGGATACGAATTCTCTATAATAAGTTGGGGCGACCCAACAACTTTTCACTTTCACGGTTGGCTTGCCGCTGCTGATAGGATCCATACATAAAACATAAACACTTTGGGCGGTGTAATTGAATAACATCTCATCATCGTTTCTCAGTGAAGCTTTATAAATAAATACTTTTCATTTGAGAAAGCATAATAAATAAAAGGGTTTTGAGTAAAGCCCACAGTGCGTAGCTTTTCAACAAAGTTCTTTTCTAACGTCGGCGATCACGTCGCGTTTCCTCTATCGTAAAAATTAATTTGAATGCGTTGGTCACGCTTCTAAAGCGTCAAAGTCTATAAGATTCGATAATCTTCTAACATACTTCATACCCTTTATCCCACTTAATGCGTCTTATCGTCTTAGTGTAGCGCTTACTGAAATCTATATTTCGACTAGGCGTGCAAATAACAATGTTCATGTATTTAATACGTTTATACTCTAGTCAGTCATTTGACTTTCACAATCATATATTTTACAACATTTATCATTATAACTATTATTTAACATATATGCTCGATTTTCAATCGATTTCTAATCTTATTATCATAAGTCTCGATTTTTCACGTTATTCAACAATCATGCTCAATAATATGCACAAGTATGATCTAATTTACACATAGCACTTTATTTTTCAACTTTACATCAATTAGTAAAATATTTTGACGTAAACATAACATATCTCATTTTACAAATCACATAAATTCATAGTATGTCTAAAACATATTTTTAGAACATATTATGTGATTATACTTGATAAAATAAATTTAAATCCTTTAATACCATAATCCATAATTTTCGGTCCTTATGGTTTAATTACCAAAACTTATGCATAAATTCTCATAAATTCACACATCATACTATATTATTATGGGATCAATAATATGTAATAATATTGATCATAGAAAAATTATACATCACCAAATTTTACTATATAGTTTTCGGTACTTTTGAAAAACATAATAAACATTTTTCAAAAATTCCAATTAAATTACACAACACATAATCACCATCCTATATCATCACTATAACATAATTTTCATCAATTACAACTTATACATCAATATACTATAGACCCATATTGTCGAAAATATGACTTAGGTCAAATTAATTTTTAAAAACTCCAATAAATTCATACAACACTATATTATGATTCTACACCATTTATATGCTATAATATTATTTAAACATGAATTATATATCAATACAATATCTTTCAATAATTTTCGGTAATTATACATATATATGCTATTGTTTTCCAAAAATTCTACATAAAATCATATAAGCTCATTTAATACCATAGATCATTAATTCATGCTCAAATCAACAATTAAAAATCATTTTCATCAACCTATGAACATCATAAACTTCGGTCCTCTCACAAAATATTTATTCATGCTCAACTTTATACTAATTTCATAACATATGCTTAGGAACATCATATAAACATAGTTTCTAAACAACAGCATATGAACAAAAATCATTAAAATTTCATCATAAATAATATAAGCATATAACCTAATATTTTATGGATGGAAATCAAAGATTCTAACGGTATACAAAGCTCGTAACATTTCTAACCATTTAATCGGAGTTGATTATCGGTAACGTTTTCTATCTAAAATTTGGGAAGGAAATCGATGAACTCTCTCAATTTCTCTCTATAATTTTCGGTACTCTTGGAAGCAAATAGGAGAAAATGTGATCCTACTATATTATATAAGCTTTAGCCACTTGCACAAAAAATATCACATGAAATAAAAATTATTACACTTGTAATCTATCATTAAATTTTCGTCCACTTGAGAATGCTAATGACAAATTTTTTTCTTCTTACCTTAGTTCTCGGCAATTATGATATAATGAAAGGAAGAGATTTTGGATTTATTAGCTAATATATTATAGGATGCCACTTGTGTATAATCATTACATAAAAATGACAACTATACACACTTGCACATTAATGTAGAAATTTTTGGTCCACTTGGCTACATAAGAGACAAAATTACATCTTATCTTATCTTAATACATAATGTCATTTTCAATTTGTCGTTTTGAAAGAAGGAAGAAATTTCTTCTTTCTTTTATTCACCTAAGCTCACGACAGCGGTCGATTCTTACGAAGATGTTTTATTTTATTTTATTTGATGATTATACATATTAATTACACCTTTGGAAAAATCTAGTTTGAAAGTGAATAATTCATACCATCTCATTTACTCCCACTTGTTCGATCACTTTGTGTTGCCAAAGACAAAATTTTGTTTATTTCACACTAAGCATAGTTTTCGTACCTTAATTCCTTGGGGAATGATTTTATTTCTTATGATATCATATACTTTAATATTAACTTAGGATAATGTTTAATTTGAAAAGTCGAACTTTTACACTAAGATCTTTATTTTGATTTCACGTTTGTTCACACTTAATTTCAACATTTTCTCCTACTAACAAACAAAGCCATAGTTACTTGTTCGATTTGGATACCTAGTCTATCTTATTTTATAATAATATCCTATCAACATAATAATAACATAGCATTAATTAGAGCATGATATTTTCATTTCTTTTACTTTAAATGTTTGAAATTTTGACCTTTTGGGGAACAAAGCTATCCAATTTGCACAACTTGATATAAAACCTCATCTTATCCTTAAAAATATCTTATTAACATAATTATAGCATAACATCGTCAATTGGATAGCAATTAAATTCAATTTCTCACATATATAAATTTTCGAGAACTATATATAGCAATAATGCTATATATTTTATTTTCTTGTAATAAATAGCTAATATATAGCTATGTGACATATTATAAGTCTTATGTGATGAATTAAATCATAAAAATATTTTAGATCAATTCTATGTCACAAAACCCTAATTTTCGAAATTAGGGTTTTCGAAAATTAGTTAAATTTTTCAATCTTTATTCCTTAATTCTCTAGCATTATTTTAATATTAAATAATGCTCTTATTTCATAAAATAATCATAGGAATTTAAATGATATAATTCCTTGATCATTAGGCTAAGTTATCGAATCGTCTCAAAACGTTGACGTTCGAAACGTCTCAAAACGACACTAATCCTATCGTCTCTAAAAACGCTCATAAAATGGTTGCAATCACTTTATTTATTCTTTTGATAAATAGGAATATAAATTCTTAAGCTTTGTCTCTTTAGAAAATATCGTAAGACTGACTATCGAATTTAATCGACGTTAGAATACTACTTTCGAATGAATCATATAAACTATATTCCTTAATTCACTAATCATTAGTGAATATGATCTTAAGATCCTTGTGTCATGAAAAATCAAAATCAGGCTTCGATATTACTATTTCAATTATCGAAACAAAACCCTAATTAACGATTTTTATTATCGCAATTTAGCTTTAAAACTTCGGGATATTACATTCTACCCCCCTTAAAGAAATTTCATCCCGAAATTTACATATCTTAGGACAGTATGGGGTATCTTCGCATCATAACGTTCTCAAGTTTCTACGTGGCTTTCTCTTGTCCATGGTTTCTCCATCGAACGTTTACCCAATGCATAAACTTGATTCATAACCGTTTAATCTTACGATCAAAATAATCGTGAGTTCTTTCTCATAACTCATATCTTGGTTTAAGAATAACATCATCATGACGAATCATGTGTTACGGATCATACAAGTACTTTCTCAATTTTAACATGTGGAAACATTACGTACATTCCTAATCTTGGTGGAAGTACCAATCTATGAGCTCTTGGCCATATTGTTGCCGGATCTCATCGGTCCTATAAAGCGTAGTCTCAACTTTCCTTTTCTCCAAACATTATAATTCCTTTCAATGAAGAAATTTTAAGAAAAACTTTATCTTCGCATTAATCGCATTCATATCTACGTATATTAGCGTAAGACTTTTATCTATCATAAGCTTTTTATTCTTTGCTAACTTGGCAAACATCTAAATCATTTCACTCACGATATCGACCTTAAAACTTTCCTCTTACTCCCATTATCACCATAAAGAGGCGATCGATATTTTCTTCCGTACTATACCTCATATGGGCTATATTGATCGCTTTTTGACAGCTGTAGTCGTAGGTGATCTTAATAAATGGAAAAACGTGTTTCCAATTTGTATTTCATTTCGACACTAATGTCCTTAACATATCTTAAAGTGTTCATATTGTTCTATTCCAACTGTTCATTTGTCTGTGAGCGAAAATTATGCTAAAGTTCAATTTCGTGTCGAACTCTTTTGTAAGCTAATCCAAAATCTAGAATCAAACTTAGAACCTCTATCAGATATGATAGATTTTTGTACTCATATAAATGTACGATCTCTTTTATGTAATACTAAGCTAACTTATTGGATCCATGAGTAATTCGCATAGGCAAAAAATAAGCTCTTTTAGTAAGTTGATCCACTACTACCCATATAGCAGTGTTATCTTTTTCGACTTTGACATCTTTCCCTTGTTCTTCTATTATCCTTTTCCTTAAATCAGACGTCAGAGTGAGTGTAGCATCACACCTCATGATCGTCACAGTTACTTTACTATTTCTATCTTTATTTTCTCAAATCCTTCAACGAGTTTCTCTTCTCTTGTTAAGAGATATCTTTATTTGGATTGACTTTTACAACTCGAGGCATCGGTTACCATGTGTGCCTTTCTGTGTGATATTTTATATCACGGTTGTACTCTTTACTAATTGAGCCATCTCTTTTACCTCATGTTCAACTCTTTTTGCTCGAAGAAATACTTGACTTCTATGACGGTGAAGATCTCACACCTTACTTCATAAAGGTGATGTCTCCAAAACTTAATACGTGTATATTCTTGTTGCTAGTTCTAAGTCGTGAGTTGGGTAGTTCCATTCGTGTGGTCTAAGTTTTCGGGATACATGGTCTATCATTTATTTCATATCAACATGACCTCCCATTTATTGGTTCATGTAAATTTGATTCCTTTTTGAGATGGGCGTGTCGTTGGCCTTGCTATCATATAGAATCCTTCTATGTTTCTTTGATAGTAACCAACAAATTTTAAGAAACTTGGTTCATTTGGGTTGTTAGTGATTTCTATTCTTGCCTTTGTTTCAACCTTCTCTGGATCCATTTAATTCCTTTTGAAGACCTGGCGTGCCCAGGAACATTACTCCTTTAAGCGAACTTTTCATTTGCTAGACTTGGCGAAGTTATTCGGCTCTTAAGGTTTGTAAGATAGTCCTCAAGTGTTCTCTAAGTCCTTCTTCTCTTTGAATAGATGAGAATATCATTTATGAAGATTAAGACAATTAATCTAAGTAAGGATGGAACACTCGATTTCTTTGAGGTTCATACATATGGTGGTGCATCTGTTAGTCGAGCGGCATGACTATAACTCATAGTGGCCATATCTTGTTCGGAAAGCCATTTTGGGTACATTATTAGCTCGTATCTTGGGTTGATAGTAACCCAATTTAAGATCGGTTTTCGAGAATATTCTTACTCTTCTTAAGCGATCAAACAATCATTTATCCTTGATAGTGTCGGTTTATTCACTTCTTAATAATCTATACACTTCCTTAATGAGCCATCTTTCTTCTTGACAAGCAAGTGGGTGTTTCTTGGGTGATACACTAGGTCAGATAAAACTTAGATTCTATAACCTTTAAATTTGAATCTTTATCCTTCCAATCTCATTGAAGCCATTTGATAAGAGTACTTTTGACACGGTTAATAATAGTTCTAGGTTGATAGTAAAATTCTAGGCTGCTTATCGGGGTAATCTTGGTAAGTTATCGAGCGTCGGAAATTCTAGAACAATGTTCTACATCCTCGACCTTTATTTACGCTTTTCCTCTGTTTAGATAAGCAGGAATGCTCGACATCCCTTCTTGTTTATTATTCTCCTTGTTTGCGGTGTGGATATAGTGAATTTTCTTTCCCGTGTTGATTCCATAGAAACTCGTAGTTTCTTGGCCGGAGAAATTTGAAATTTCCCTTTCCTTGAGCAATTCGTGGAATGGTTTTGACTAACCAATCCATTATATCTCGTCTCGTGTAGGTATTATGTTCAAGTTCTTTACTAAAGTCTTAAGTGATCCTAGGTTCGATTCTAAGTTCAAGTAAATACGTGTGGCGTCATGATTCTTTCTTTAGGTAAAGAAATTTTCATCCCTTGATTCGCTTATTCTAATTTGAGTTCTAACGTACCCACGCCTGCTTTTACTATCTTTGTGATAACAGAATGTGAAGCACCCGTCTCGAACAAAAGTATTATAGGTATGCTGAGAAGTTTTCTCATACCTACTAGGCTTTCCTGGTTTTGTTCGTTCTGTCTTTGGTGTAGCGTATGGTCTCTATTTTGCGGTGTTCCTGTTTGTCTAAGTGGACCTTTATCTCATTTGTCCTTGTCCTTACCCTTGTAGTATCATGTTTCTTTGCTAGGGCCTTCTGCCATTTTATTTGTCGTATCCTTCCCGGTTGTCGGTGCAATTATTTCTTTATCAATTGCAATTTGCTGCTAAGTCTACCTCAGTCTATCCTTTGGTATTGTTACTTCTATAGTCTAATCTTATCGTAAAGATCGCGATGTATTTGTTACTATCATACTTTCTTAACCAGAATGAATGATTCAATTTCCTTTTTCTTCTTTATCGCTCTTAAGAATATATCTTCCATATATTCTTTCTTTGATAATCCTTTTAAGAGAATTCCTATCTTGGTAGTTGTTGCTATCATATGTAATATCCTTTTGTATATCGTCATTTCCTTATCCTTTATTACCTCGCTAAGTATTTTCGCATAAGTTAAAATCCGTCCATTGGGAATGTGCCATACTTTTGCCTTGGCGTCCTATATCTTTACCATCTCCCGACATTCAGCGTTTACTTCATTTCAATCGGTACCTAAAATTTCACTTTATTGGTCACGCATAAGATAAGCGTTCGTCTCTATATAGCTTGAGTATGACGGTTTTATCTCGAATAATAAATCTACTTCTTAATCCACTTCTTTACTTCCAATTACTTTACTTATCATTATCGTTGTTTCTAAAACTTATATCATATCCGGGGCTATTTCATAGCTGTATAGCTTGTAGCTTCTTTATTTATTCTTAACTCTTGCCCCTTTTCTTGAGCATGATATCGGAAAGTCATATTACTTTCGTTATAATTTGATTCTCACTTTTAGAATCAAGACCGTCATCATTATAATCTAGACTGGTTAGGCAGTACGTTTGTACACCATAACTTCAGTTTCAAGCACTAATGCTATATTACCAAATCTCGAATTCGGGGTATCTTCCCCATACTTGGTTTAAATACTAGGAATAGCCTAGCTGTTCACATATCTCATTATTTATAATCCATCGATCTCACTATCATTGGTTTAACCAAAGTCTCAAATACTTGGAATCAATTCCATTTAAACATAATCTTATCGCTTTTGGGATAAATCGAGACTTGTCAGGCGAGATACTATCATTCCTTATATATCCATCAATGACTCTTGTTCATTTCCATACTTTAACATGTCCAACCTACTAACGAGGTCATAAGACGAACAACTATCTTTAAAGATAAGTTGTAATTTCTTTTGTTATAATGTAATAAGAGGGTTATATCCCAGGATATCATATACTTTCCTTTGCCTTTACTCTAGCACTCATTGCCAAAAGTATCTCGTTCATAACTTAGTCATCATACACTCCGTGGAGTATAACTTCTTGTTATCGATCTTGGGAAAGCCCATCAAGGGTCGATCCACCTATGTATCATAGAAAAAAAAAATATCTCGTCTCGTGAGAACTTCTTTACATCATATCTTGATGTCTATCACTTCTTGATCACGAAACTTTTAGGTGACAAGATCGTCGACCTACGTCGTATTTATTGGTTTCAGGTTGATGGTAACTCATCGTAACAACTTCTGAGAGGTATGATTTTACAATTGAGATGTGACTCGAAGGTTTGGAACAATATGTTACGTGAGCTGAAAAATTGGGAGATAGGGTGCGAAGACCGAATAACGACTCTTGAGATTTTTTGGTCATATGGGGTGGCCGGCCCGTCACAAATACTTTCTCGATCACATGAAGGTTTGGTTTCAAGCGAGCGCTTTATAAAATTTTCTTGTTGTAGCGTCTTTCGAGAAAAGGTGAGAATTGAGTGATATCTCAATTGAAACTAGATCATGAGTTAAACTCAATGGTGAATTTGGACTATGAATAAAATTTGAAACCTTATATAATTGAATAGGTCATCATAAATTGTAAGGATTATCAATATACTACCATACTTCTCAAACTCTGCTCATACTACTAAAATCTAATTTTCGATTTACTTTCAAAATTTCTACCACCTCGTGGTCTATCATTCTATGTAAACCATAGTACTAAACTCAGTGATTCTTTAATCCCATTTCTATTTCATTTCTAACGAGAAAGTCATAGTCCATTTGGTTTCAATCGTACATGAATATCGAACAAAGACTATACTCATGTCAACATAGTATAGTGACATTAGTAAATCTCAAAATCATTATTCTCATTTTGCTCTTTGATTTTCTTCTCTTTGTTCTCGTTATTCAACTCGAAATTCTCATTTCGATCTAACTTCTATTCTCATGATAGACAAAAATTCTCATAGTTCTCTTTCTATGTTCTTTCATAAAAGGGATCATGCGACTTAGGCGATCATGTTCTTTTGGGATAACATACTCATTGTCATCAACACTTGAAATTTGAAATTTAAACATTTGATAACATAACTTTGTTCATAACAATAAATCTCATTGAATTCCACAATTGAACATTCCACTTCGACATATCAATGTCGACACTTTCTCATATAACTTTATCATCGTTGGTAGCGAACTAACAACTTTCGATATCATCATAATATCATAATATGTTGGTAATGATCCAACAACTATCAATCTCATTATAACATCATCATCGTTGGTGGCGAACCAACAACTTTCAACTCTTTCTCATGTCATTTATTCTCTTTACAACATAAAACTTCATTGCAACATTTGCAATTACTTTCTCTTTCAACAAATTCTCATAAGTTTCATTCTCAAATATCTTTCATAACTTTCATCTCTTTGGAAACATCATTTTCCATTTTAAAACTTTTCATCTCAAAACTTTGAGAAAGAGGCATTTACTTTCAAACTTTTCATTTTCAAAACTGAGAATCATTTACCAAACGCATATCAAATCTTTTAAGTTTTCTATGAATATGCAGTCCCATACTTGCATATTCTTGGAATCCTTTAAGCTTTCCTTGAATATCTTGTCCCATACTGCATATTCTTGGAAGCTCTTTATTTCAAAACTTTTGAGAATAAATCATTTACCTCGTTACGGTTGAGCTTGATGTGATGGAGTGTTGAGCATAGTCGGTGATCTCTAGAAGTCTAGTGACTCAATCTAGACTTAACTTTCGAAAAATTTTGGGTTTCAAGACGAGCTGCTCGATACCACTTTGTAACAGCCGACCCAATTACGGATTAGCGGTACATTATTTGGAGCAGGGTTAAGAAACAAAGTAATAACATAGAACGAATTTCGATTCATATATCGGGAATATTTCTAGAACTTCAAGCGTTTAAGGTTTGACAAAACATATGATACATATGACTTCGTAATCTAGCAGCGGAAAACATGTGAAGTACAAATGTGGCGATGTGTATTCAAGGTTCTACTATCAGCAACAAAATATCCGACTGCTCAACACTGCTCCATCCCATCAATCAGCTCAACCTGCACATTTAAAAACAAACATGCAGGGCTGAGTACAAATAATGCACTCAGTGGACTTGTTGCCAAAACATTTTATCAACTTTAAATTACACTGCCCCTTCTGGATAAGACACAAGGGTTTTATTGAAAAGGCCTTGCGCTTACTAAAATATTTTCTCATTCTCTCAAAAACATCGCCTGCGCAGGCATTTTCTCTTGTATGTATGATCCATATCCTTTCTCATATGATATCTCATAAACTCATCTCGCGCTATAGAAGGAGGCCTCCTTCCACGAGACCTTGTGACCGGCCGAGAACTCTTTCGACACCTGACCACCTATGGTTCGCATCTTATCCTTGCCACTCCGGCACGAGTTGAATTCTCAATCATCCTGCGAGTTCTAGCAAGGATCACGAATTCGCTATAATAAGTTGGGGCGACCAACAACCTTTTCACTTTCACGGTTGGCTTGCCCAGCTGGATAGGATCCATACATAAAACATAAACACTTTGGGCGGGTAATTGAATAACATCTCATCGTCGTTTCTCAGTGACTTTATAAATAAATACTTTTCATTTGAAGAAAGCATAATAAATAAAAGGGTTTTGAGTAAAGCCCACAGTGCGTAGCTTTTCAACAAAGTTCTTTTCTAACGTCGGCGATCACGTCGTGTTTCCTCTACGTGAAATTAATTTAATGCGTCGGTCACGCTTCTAAAAAGCGTCAAAGTCTATAAGATTCGATAATCTTCTAACATACTTCATACCCTTTATCCCACTTAGTACGTCTTATCGTCTTAGTGTAGCGCTAATGAAATCTATATTTCGACTAGGCGTACCACATAACAATGTTCATGTATTTAATACGTTTATACTCTAGTCAGTCGGTTAACTTTCACAATCATATATTTTACAACCTTTATCGTATAACTATTATTTAACATATATGCTCGATTTTCAATCGATTTCTAATCTTATTATCATAAGTCTCGATTTTCACGTTATTAACAATCATGCTCAATAATACGCACAAGTATGATCTAATTTACACAAAGCACTTTATTTTCAACTTTACATCAATTAGTAAAATATTTTGGCGTAAACATAACATATCTCATTTACAAATCACATAAATTCATAGTATGTCTAAAACATATTTTAGAACATATTATGTGATTATATGATAAAATAAATTTAAATCCTTTAATACCATAATCCATAATTTTCCGTCCTTATGGTTTAATTACCAAAACTTATGCATAAATTCTCATAAAGTCACAAATCATACTATATTATTATGGGATCAATAATATTTAATAATATTGATCATAGAAAATTATCGTCACCAAATTTTACTATATAGTTTTGGTACTTTTGAAAAACATAATAAACATTTTCAAAATTCGATTAAATTACACAACACATAATCACCATCATATATCATCACTATAACATTATTTAAACATGAATTATATATCAATACAATACCTTTCAATAATTTTAGGTAATTATACATATATATGCTATTGTTTTCCAAAATTCTACATAAAATCATATAAGCTCATTTAATACCATAGATCATTAATTCATGCTCAAATCAACAATTAAAATCATTTTCATCAACCTATGAACATCATAAACTTTCGGTCCTCTCACAAAATATTTATTCATGCTCAACTTTATACTAATTTCATAACATATGCTTAGGAACATCATATAAACATAGTTTCTAAACAACAGCATATGAACAAAATCATAAAATTTCATCATAAATAATATAAGCATATAACCTAAGATTTTATGGATGGAAATCAAAGATTCTAACATGTATACAAAGCTCGTAACGTTTCTAACCTTTTAATCGGAGTTGATTATCGGCGGCAACGTTTTTCTATCTAAAATTTGGGAAGGAAATGGATGAACTCTCTCTCAATTTCTCTCTATAATTTTCGGTACTTTTGGAAGCAAATAGGAGAGAAGAATGTGATCCTACTATATTATATAAGCTTTAGCCACTTGCACACAAAAATATCACATGAAATCAAAATTATTACACTTGTAATCTATCATTAAATTTTCGTCCACTTGAGGATGCTAATGAAAAAATTTCTTTTTTTCTTCTTACCTTAGTTCACGGCAATTATGATATAATGAAAGAAAGAGATTTTGGATTTATTAGCTAATATATTATAGGATGCCACTTGTGTATAATCATTACATAAAAATGACAACTATACACACTTGCACATTAATGTAGAAATTTTAGGTCCACTTGGCTACATAAGAGACAAAATTACATCTTATCTTATCTTAATACATAATGTCATTTCAATTTCTATCATTTCAAAGAAGGAAGAAATTTCTTCTTTCTTTTATTCACCTAAGCTCACGGCAATGGTCAATTCTTAGGAAGATGTTTTATTTTATTTTATTTGATGATTATACATATTAATTACACCTTTGGCAAAATCTAGTTTGAAAGTCAATAATTCACACCATCTCATTTACTCCCACTTGTTCGATCACTTTGTGTTGCCAAAGACAAAATTTTTGTTTATTTCACACTAAGCATAGTTTTCGGCCACCTTAATTCCTTGGGGAATGATTTTATTTCTTATGATATCATATACTTTAATATTAACTTAGGATAATGTTTAATTTGAAAAGTCAAACTTTTACACTAAGATCTTTATTTTGATTTCACATTTGTTCACCCTTAATTTCAACATTTTCGCCTACTAACAAACAAAAGCCATAGTTACTTGTTCAATTTGGATACATAGTCTATATTATCTTATAATAATATCCTATCAACATAATAATAACATAGCATTAATTAGAGCATGATATTTTCATTTCTTTTCACACTAAATGTTTGAAATTTTCGGCCATTTGGGGAACAAAGCTATCCAATTTGCACAACTTGATATAACACCTCATCTTATCCTTAAAAATATCTTATTAACATAATTATAGCATAACATCATCAATTGGATAGCAATTAAATTCAATTTCTCACATATATAAATTTTCGAGAACTATATATAGCAATAATGCTATGTATTTTATTTTCTTGTAATAAATAGCTAATATATAGCTATGTGACATATTATAAGTCTTATGTGATGAATTAAATCATAAAAAATATTTAGATCAATTCTATGTCACAAAACCTAATTTTTGAAATTAGGGTTTTCAAAATAATTAAATTGTTCAATCTTTATTCCTTAATCCTCTAGCATTATTTTAATATTAAATAATGCTCTTATTTCATAAAATAATCATATGAATTTAAATGATATAATTCCTTGATCATTAGGCTAAGTTATCGAATAGTCTCAAAGCGTTGACGTTCGAAACGTCTCAAAACGACACTAATCGTATCGTCTCTAAAAACGCTCATAAAAAGGTTGCAATCACTTTATTTATTCCTTTGATAAATAGGTATATAAATTCTTAAGCTTTGTCGCTTTAGAAAATATCGTAAGACTGACTATCGAATTTAATCGACGTTAGAATACTACTTTCGAATTAATCATATAAACTATATTCCTTAATTCACTAATCATTAGTGAATATAATCTTAAGATCCTTGTATCATGAAAAATCAAAATCAGGCTTCGGTAATACTATTTCAATTATCGAAACAAAACCCTAATTAGCGATTTTTATTATCGCAATTTAGCTTTAAAACTTCGGGATATTACAATTTTCATACTAAGAGTTCATTATCTTTCAAGCACATATGTTCATACTTTAAACAAGTCTACGAGGCGTAAAGCTCGATACCGTTCATAACACCCCATTCTTGTAATAGGGACATTACTAAAATTTTTAAATCTTTAATACTTATATAATATAATAATGATAATAATAATTATATTTAAGTAGCGGAGGTTTTAAAAATTAAACAAACAGACGTCATATACCCTATAAATACATATATGCCGACCTGAAATAACAACAACAAAGCAACAACAACTAGAGACACAACCCACATCAAACATATGTACATATTCATTAAACATCGTCTTAAGTCGAACTTAGTTTTAACGAAAACCATTTAAGTTTATACTCGACCACACTTATGTACTATTATAGAATATATTTATTCACAAATACAAAGATCGATACTTTTGAGATAATGGGATGTGGGTTCACTTGGATTGCATCAACCATCGATATCCTTAGCACGAAACACAAAAAACATCAAGTAGGGGATATGAGCATGTGAACATACTCGGTGGGAATACGCATAGCGATTATAACCAATTGCGTAATGTCACAAAACATAATGAATATATTTCTTGATCGCCACGAGCAACACCACACGAGCAATGATCGCCACACGGGCTATGATTCGCCACATGGCTATGTTCGCCACGGCGATATCGCCACGCGAGCTTTCACCATGAATGCTGACAAAACACAACAATGATTATAACCATACAGCGTGGTTACATATAGAGTAAACCCCACCTCGTATAGGCGTTTCAAAATAAAGCTCTTGCTTGGTTGTTAGTCCTTGAGCTTCGGATATTCTTGTAATATCCCGAAAATTAAAGGCTAATTACGATATTTAAAATTAAGTAAATTAGGGTTTCGCCGTAATAATTAATTAGTAATTTATCGAATAATGATTTCGATTAATTACAGTAATCATTCTATTTTATATTCACTAAGGATTGTGAATTAAGGAATATAGCTATATAAAGTGTTTGACAATAGTATTTTAACGTCGATTGAGTATCGATAGTTAAAATTTTGTAAAATTTACTAAATATGAAGCTTATAATTAAATTCCATTATTAATGGAATGATTTAATAAAGTGATTACGACTTTATTCGACCTTTTGAGATAGGTCGATAATGAGCGTTTGAGGCGTTTGAGCGTTAACGTTTAGAGATGAATCGAAAAGCGAGTTTAATGATCAAGGAATTATAATATTTAAATTCCTATGATTATTTTATGTAATTAGAGTATTATTTAGCATTAAAATAATGCTAGAACATTAAGGATTAATTATTGAGCAAATTTGAAATTTTGAAAACCACAATTAGAAAATTAGGGTTTTCACATGAAATGATACTAATAAATTTTCCTATGATATAATTTATCATCTAAGAGATATATTATGATATATATCTGTAAATAGCATGAAAATAAAATGTGTACCAATTGCACAATGAAAGTGTAAGTGACCTATTGTGTGGTAACAACATTTACGTGTGGTGTGCATGATCTTGCTATGTTGAGTTTTAATGAATCAAGTGGGATATATTATGCGCTCTTATCAAGTAAATTAAGTGATGATCAAGTGATGTGTGTGATGTGTATAGGAGCCGTGTATGTTGGTTGAAAAATGAGGTTGGAAGAATGAACACAACTCTTATGTCTTAATCGTTTGGTAATGTGTATTGACTTTAGTATGGTATAAGACAAGTATTAAAATGCTTCCTTGGTAAAATAGAGAGAAATGACTCTTACATCCCAAAGTAAAGGAATATTTGTTTTGTTAAAAAAACAATAGTGTAAGAAGTATTAACTATTGTGATGTATACATGGTGAGTCATAAAGTATGATTGAAAAGGCTTCCAATTTGTGAGAGAGTGAGAGTGACCAGAGAGAGAGAGATGTCGGATTGTTGGATTTTATTAAGTCTTCAATTCATTTACTTGTATTTAAGCATATTAATAAAGCAACACAGACATTTCCTCTCTCAAAACAAGTGAAGAACCGAGAGCAATATAGAAAAAAAAAGACTTGAGTGTTCATCTTATTCCTTAGCCAAATCTTGGATATTAAAGCCTTGCACAATAAATCGATCTTGTTAAAGGTTAGAAATCGAGCGAGCTTGATTATACATTAAGATTTTAAATTTTCAATGGTTTGATCTTATGTATAAGTATGTGTTCTTATGAAAATAATTATCTAGCATGTGATGTTGTGTATTAATAATGTATAGCATGATGAAATAGAAGCATATTGATGTTTTAAATTGAAGTTAAGCATGTTAAAAAATTTAGTACAAGATGATTGTATTGCATGTTTTGTTTGGTTTTCTTCGTTTGTTTTGATGATTTGATTAGTTTTGGTTATATTAGAATATCTTTTATTGGAATCATGATCGTTTTGGTTTTGTGTAGGAATGATCATGTTAAAGCATTTGAGCATAGCGCACAGCGCGGACTCGGTGTGGCGGCGGCTGGTGCGCGTTGCTGCGAGCGCTTTCGAGAAGGCAGCGTCGGCGTTTCCCCACGTCCGTGGCGCGCCTCATCCCGGCGCCCGCGTCCGAGTTTCCACGCATCCGGCGCTGGGCGCCCTAATGTGCGACTCGTCGAGAGTCGTCGCGTCCGGTGCCTCATATCCGTCCGTGACTGCGTGAAGAGTTAGAGTTCATCGAGAGTCATCGCGTCCGTGCTTCATCGCGTCCGTGGCGGCTTCGTTCGAGCATTGGCGTCCGTGGCGGCGAGTCGTGGCTTGGAAGAGCACTTCGCGCTTGTTTTTAAGCGGCGTCCGGCGCCGATCGAGGCGACGACTGCGCGTTATTTTTCGTGCACTATATATATGTTCTTTTAAACGTGAAACCCTACCTTTTCATTTTATTACTTTTTTTTCCGTCTTCTTGCGTGCGCCTCCTCCTTTCCTTTTCCTTCTTCTAAACTTCTTTCAATTATTGTTCTTTCTTTCTTCTTTGATTGAAGAGTTATTGTAAGGATTATTGGATTCGTACTTTGAAGTTCTGATTATCAATTCCATCATTTCATTTTATTCGTAAGTTTCTTCTATCGCTTTATTCTATCTTCTCGGATTCGATTATTATTGATTTCTACGTTGGGTTTAGTTTAATTTTGATATTTGTCTAAGTAATCTTGTCTTCCGTTTAATCTTTTCGATTCATGTCTAGGGTTTATAATTTCGATTCCATGTTCTTCGATTTAGGGTTTAATTCTTGCCTAGATAATTTATCCGCTTTGTCAATTTCCGCCTAGTTAATTCGTCTTCCTTCTTTAATAATTTCTTGCCTAGGTAATCTATCAACCCCCTTTTGAGATTAGAGTGTTTAGGAATTTATTTGTTTTCGTGTGGCAATTTAGTAGCATACATTAAGTTTTCCTTGAGAGCGACTAGGGTTAACTTTCCTACTATAACACCTCATTCGATTAGGAGTCAATTAAGTATACTTTTGATTGAAACAAATTTTGGCGCCGTTCTTGAAAACTTTAAGCGTTTATTAATGTTGCATGTTTTCGTTTTATTCTTCTCCTTGCCTTTCTTATTTTGTACCGCAATTGTGTTTGATCTCGTTTGTTGAGTGTTGTGTATGCGGGGATGCGAAGCTAAATCTAGATTGGCATCCCGTTGAAGTATACTATGGCCGAGAAACATGACGCCTAGTGTCTTGAACTTTGATCACTCCGATTGTGATAAACACGTGAGGGCGGTTCTCTCACGCTTGAAAGGGATTTACTACCACGAAAATCTTTTGTTTGAAGAATTCCTCAGGGATCATGGGTGACGAATGAACAACAATCATAGCGGAGCGCCCTCGCTTGATGGGGATTACTTTTGCCCTAAGATGAGGGAGACTACTAATCGATCGTGTTGTGCCCGCATGGCACGTGGGTATGAGTTGAAGCGAATCATTTCAACCTCATTCCCACTTTTCATGGCATGGCAAATGAGGATGCCTTAAGTTTTATCGAGAGAATATAATCAAGTGGTGCGGTCATTCCCTCTGTGGGCTGAGCGAAGAGCAGTTGAAGATCGTTGTTTCGTATTATCGAAGGATAAAGCCAGTCTTGGCTTATGAGCTTTCCGCCGACTCTCGACAAATTGGAACTACGTGGTGGGCGGTTCATGTTGAGGTTCTATCGCGGCGAAAGACCAGGATCTTGATCAAAAATTATAGCGTTGGCGGGATCTAGATGAGCCGTTCCATGAGGCGAGAGAAAGATTGAAAGAGCTTCAAAGCGATGCCCACATCACTTCTTCCGTTGGTTTTTGCGCCAATTCTTCTATGGCGGGATCACGAAATCCGATCGGGGAAAAGGCGGCGGCGGCGAGGGGCAACATAGCTCATATCACGGCCGAGGCTCGATGAAATCTTTGGCGTCATGGCGAGCAATTCCTCGAAGGCATCTGAATGCGCGCCGATCTTACATCGACTCATTGGGCGGGATCGGTTTGATGAAGCGGATGGCGTAGCTCATGAGAAGATGAGCGAGATGAAGATGAAGCGGTGAGTTCCGCCCCCACCCAGAGTTATTGCTCCTTCTCGGGAGTTGGCGCACCTCCAGAGATTTCTATGCATCCTTGTGGAATTTGCATGGAAATGGGACATCTGACGATATTTGTCCAAATATGGGAGCACCCGTCTATGAAGGCGGAGTAGAGGCTTATTCTATGCAAGATTTCCAGCCTCGACCACCTTATGAGCGAGGCGACTTATGAGCAAAACCGGCCGCGATCTGACTCTAGATGGAAGAATCGAGAACCAGGTCGAGGTTGGGTTCAAACACAGACTTCGATGCCCTCGCATGCAAAGGTATCCTTGCGGCGGTACACAACTCAGCGATATCCGCCCGAAGCAGCGAGGTTATAGTCGGCAATATCGGTATCCAGGCGATCGTATCGGCCGTCGTACCCATGATATCCTTACCGGCGGCCCACCGCCACCTCGGTACCCTTACCCACAGCAGCCGCCTCCGCGCGGCGGTGCCCTCGGCGGCCTTACCAACCTCCACGTCAACATGCTTCTCGAAATCATCCATGGAGGATAGTTTGGCGCGTTTATGCGAGAAGCAAGTTAGCACGGGAAGCCAAAGCGCGACCATTAAGCGTCTTGAAATGCGATGGGCGGATCTCTGGTGCTGTCAGCGAAATGCGGCAACAACAGCGAGCGGGGAAGGATCTTGGGGCGGGGCTCCGGCCACACCAAGCTCAACTGTGCTTGTTCTTGAAGTGGGAAGAAAGTAGATAATAAGGTGCAACTCGGAGATCGTGGAGGAACATATAGTGGAGGAGAGAGTGGGCGTGGAGAAGCAGAGAGTGGAGGAGAAAGTGGCCGAGGAGGAATAGCCGACGGTGCACTTACACAAGGCAGCAAACCACTTATAAGCCTCGGTGCCATTCCGAGCCGATTGAAAATGAGAAACAAGAGTGGCGGTTCTCGATTTTACAAATGCTTTCCAAAGTTAATGTGAATCTCTGCTATTGGATGTGATCATAATGTTCACGCCTATGTTAAGTTCTTGAGGAACTTGCATCAAAGAAAGAAAGTTTGTCGACAATGAATGCGTGATGGTATACGAGGTGGCCACTCTATTATGCGACAACCACTTCCGCGCAAACAAAGGGATCCAGGTAGCTTCGTCATCATAATTGCTTTGGGAAATGGTAAGGAAGCATCAGGTATGCTAGATTTAGGAGCTGGTATTAATCTTATGCCTTACTCTATTTTCAAGCAATTAGAATTAGGAGAGTTGAAACCTCTTGGTATGAGTCTACAATTAGTGATCGATCATTCGCTACCCTAGGGGTTGTAGAGGATATTCTTATGCGCATAGGTGGCTGATTGTACTGTGGATTTTATGGTGTTAGAGATAGGCGATGTGCATGAAAATGGTCGAGACCATACTGCGCTATTAGGGCGACCTTTTATGTCCACTACTAATACCTTGATTGATGTGAAAAATGGGAATATTAGGATGACCGTCTAGGGAAACAATGTCATTTTACGTGCATAATAATAAGGCCATGCCATCAATTAATTGATTAGCTGTTCTTTTATAGACTCGATTGATGCCTTGGCGAGATTTTTTATGCGGGATCACAGTTGGAAGAAGTATCGAGGATCGGCGGACATGGAAGAAAGGCTCATGTTGGGCGAATTTGAAAAACCGATAAAGAGGAAAGGAGACTCCACGAAATCGAGAAGTTAGAGTTGAAGGAGCTCCCAAGAATTTGAAGTATGTCTTCCTCGAGGATAATGAGAAGAAGCCGTGATCATCTCTCTGAACTCATGAGTACCAACAATCTATGTTGGTTTCGTGTTGAAACGACATAAGCTTGCTTTGGGTGGGTTGGCGGATATCAGGAATCGGTCCTGCCATGTGTATACATAAGATACGACTTGAAGATGGGCGGTGCCGAAGAAAGATGGACAACGGAGACTTAACCCGTGCTCGGTGAGGTAGTGAAGAAGAAGATCTTAAAACTCTAGCGAAGGAATCATCTTTCCATTCTTGACGGCGAATGGGTCGATCGAGTCCATATCGTGCCCAAGAAGGAGGAATAACGGTGGTCCTTAACGAGAGAAAGGAGTTGGTGCCCACGAGACCCGTAGCGGATGGCGAATGTGCATCGACTATCGGAAGCTCAATGCTTCCACCAAAAAGGATCAGTTTCCCCTGCAAGATAAGTTGGCTGGTAATGAGTTTTATTGTTTTCTTGATGGTTTGTCGGTTACTACAGGATCGTTATAGACCCGACGGATCAAGCGAAGCTGCGTTCAAACCCATTTGGAACATATGCTTTTCGAAGGATGCCATTCGGACTTTGCAATGCTCGGTACTTTCCAACGATGTATGATGTCGGTCTTTTCGACATGATAGGAGATTTTGTAGAGATCTTTATGGACGATTTTTACGTGTTTGGATCCTCGTTTGATGTTTGTTTAGAAAAGATTGATCGTGTACTTAGTGGTTGTGTGGAATCTGACCTTACTCAAAGTTGGGAGAAAAGTCATTTTATGGTCCGTAGTGGCATTGTGTTGGGACACGTCGTGTCTAGTCGGGGGATAGAGGTTGATAGAGCTAAAGTGGAGATGATTGAAAAATTACCCCCACCAAAGGATGTTAAAGGAATAAGGAGTTTCTTGGGTCACGCTGGATTTTACCGTCATTTCATCAAGGATTTTTCAAAAATTTCCCAACCTCTTTGTCGTTTGCTTGCTCAGGATACGCTTTTCAAGTTTGATAATGATTGCCTTGTTGCTTTTAATACTTTAAAGAAGAGCAACCTTTGCTGTCGTTGTCGGTCTAGCTGGGCTCTTCCGTTTGAAATCATGTGTGATGCTTCTAATTACTGCATGGGAGGCATCCTAGGTCAGCGGATTGATAAAATGTTACGTGTGATTTACTATGCAAGCTTAACTCTTAATCTGCTCAAGTAAATTATCTGACCACGAGAAAAAGAGATCTTCTTTGTGATTTTGCTCTTGATAAGTTTCGTGCTTACATCATTGGTTCTAGAGTAATAATACATAGTGATCATGCTGCCCTTAGATATTTGTTGACCAAACCCCAGGCCAAGCCTAGACTTATTGGATGGGTGCTCTTATTGCAACAATTTGACTTAGAGATTCGGGATATGAAAGGTAGTGAGAATTTCGTTGCCGATCATTTGTCTCGATTAGATAGTTCCCCTTCCTAGTCTACTGTAGGTCCCATCACAGAGTCCTTTCCTTATGAGCATGCTTTTAGTGCCTCTTCTATGCCTTGGTATGCTGACATTGTTAATTATTTAGCATGTGGTGAGTTGAGGCCTGATCTTACCTCCCAGGAGAGGAAGCGTTTTCTTTCTCTGTGCAGGCAATATTATTGGGAGGACCCCTATCTTTTCAAGTTAGGGAAGGATGAGGTTATCCGTCGATGTATTCGGATGAGGAACACACGAGGTCACGGAGATGTGCCATCAAGCTCTTTGTGGTGGACATTTTGGAGGACAAAAATCTGCGCTGAGGTGTTACAATCGAGGTTTATTACGGCGACTCTTTTCAAGATTCTCATACCTATTGTGTGTCTTGTGATCGGTGTCAAAAGTAGGTTCAATTGGACGTAGGAATGAGATGCCTCTTAATAACGTCTTAGTAGTTGAGGTTTTTGTTGTTTGGGGAATAGATTTTCGGGACCTTTCCTAAATCTATAGAGTGCAGTATATTTTACTTGCCGTTGATTATGTGTCCAAGTGGGTTGAGGCTATCCCACTAGGACATGTGATTCTCATATTGTACTCAAGTTTGTGCGAGAAAACATCTTATGCGGGTTTGGTTTCCACGAGCAATCATTAGTGATGGCGAAAGCATACGCAATAAATTTTTTGAGAAACTAATGAAAAGAATGGAATCACACATAAGATCGCCACCCTTACCACCCACAGACGTCGGGTCGGGCCGAAGCGAGCAGCAAATAAATCGAGGGCATCCTCGAGAAGACCGTGCAACCCTCGAAAAGATTGGGCAAACAAAGCGGTAGCGCTCTGGGGCATACCGTGCAGCGTCAAGAGCATCTTGCCATATCGTGCGGTGTATGGGAAGCGTGTCACTTACTGTGGAGGTTGAACATAAGGCATATTGGGCCATCAAAGATTGAACCGATCCTCTAAAGCCTTGAGCATCGTTCACTTCAAATGTCGAATTAGGCGAGCTCGTAATGAAGCTATGATAATGCGGGTCTATAAAGATAAAGTCAAAAGCTTCATGATCGTCGAATCGTGCATAAGGATTTGAAGCACGGAATGAAGGTTTTATTGTTGACTCTCGTTTGAAGTTATTTCCGGAAAGCTTAAATCCGTTGGAGTGGATCCTTTGTTATTAAAGTGTTTCCTTATGGGTCGGTGAGCCTCGTGAAAGAAGGAAGTGCAGTCGTTCCTTTTAATGGCCATAGAGTAAAACCATATCTTGAAGGAGATTTGTCGCGTAATAGTGGAATCGGTCAATGTTTGGGATCCGTCCATCTGATTAATCTTTGTCGAGCTTACGACAATAAACAAGCGCTTCGTGGGAGGCAACCCACTTTTCTTTCTGTTTTGTTCGTGTTTTCTTTCGGTTTTGTCTTTATTTATGTTTTGATCGTTTTGTGGTTTTGTGTGGTACAGGATGAGAAGTAATTTTATCTGGAATTGAAATATGGATCGAAAAAGTCGAATCATGCAAAATTACGTCCAGGGAGGTACCCTAGGCGTCGGATGCAATGAAACCGGCGCTGGGGTACGTATCAACAAATTCGTCAGGAGGCCAACCCGGCAGCGGACGGCGGCATGCGGAGAAGCACCGGACTGCCGAGACGAAGCGGGCCGGGTTGATTTTCAAATGTTGGGCAGAGAGCACACCCAGCGCCGGACGCAGTGAAACCGGCGCTGGGTAAAAAAAAACAAGAACTTGGCAGTGAGCTGACCCAGCGCCGGACGCGATAAAACCGGCGTTGGGTCCATTTTTAATTATTTATATATCTATATATATACATCACGTGGTAGGGTTTCTCACTCTCACTCTTTCGTTTGTTTTCCTTGATGCGCTCTCTCTCAATCGAGCTTCTTATTCCGTCAAAGTACATCCGTCCGTGCCTCCTCTCGATCCAGCGCCACCCTCGTCCGGCGCCTTGCCCGCGACATCGCGCTCTTCCTCTTCCATCCGGAGCTTCATCCCACCGCGGACTCAGCCCAGCGCCTCCTCTCGATCCGTGCCGCCCTCTCGTCGATGCCTTGCTGCGGCGTCGCACTCTTCCGGCATTCGTCGGCGCTTGCTGGCGCGCGTGCCTCACCTCCGTCGCGTCCCTCGCCTCGTCCGGCGTTTCCTCATCCATCGGCGCTGCTGTTTGGTATAATTGTCTTGATTCTTGGTATTATTTTACGTGTCATTTTCTATGGTTTGTCCTATTTATGCCGTTGGTTTGATTAATATTTATCGATTGGACTTACTTCATTGTTTCGATGTTTTGTGGCATTTAAATAGGATGAATGGATGGGCGAAGATTACGGTATATTGAAGAAATTTCGATAGGAGTTCATAGGCGCAGCGGATCGCCGTCGAATTCGGACGCGAAAACGAGCGAACGTCAAAGTCACGCCGGCACCCGCCGCATGGCCCCGCCGCACGCCCGCCGCCCATGCGCCCGCCCGCGCCCGCACCGCATACCCCATGCAGCGCCGCCCAGCGCCGTCGAGTGCCGGCGTCGCGCTGTCCATCTTCTGCAGCGTGCTCGGCCACGGCCTTGCGCTCGCCAGCGCCCTCCATCACCAGCGCCCGTCGCCCGCTTACCAGCGCCCATCCGCGCGACCGCCAGCGCCCGCACCCGCGCGCCGCCCGCGCGTTCCACCCGCTAGCGCCAGCTGAAACCCGTCCGTATTGCGCTACGCGCTGCGCCCGCACGCCGGCCTCGCTTCAGCGCCAGCCTCCAGCGCGCCCGTCCGGTAGCGTGTCTCAGCGCCAGCTCGCCCGACGCTCGACCTTCTCCCGCAAAGTGGCGCCCAAGCACTCGCGGTCTTCCAGCCTTGCGCTCACGTCGTCGCTAGCCTCCGTCCGTGGCTGGGGTCGCGGCGCCCATTCAGCCCGGTTCGCCTTCAGCCCGTGCGCGATCTTGCTCGCACGTTCAGCCCGAGCGTTCTTCAATTTACCTCGTGCGCTCACTTTGAGCGAGCGCTCATTTGTGAGTCAGAACCTTCACCCAGCCGGCGTTCTCCCTGAGCCGGCGTTCATGTTCAATTCGGAATGGTTCTTGAGCCGGCGCTCAAATTCAACCGGCGTTCACTCTCTTTTTAATATATAAAAGCGCGTTAGGTCAGATTTGGGGGGATCAGTTCTTTTTCTTCTGGACCGCGGTGCCTCTCGCGATTTTCTCTCGGTATTTGTTCTTGATTTCTTCCGACGATTCCTCAGTCAACATAACAGATACAATCCTTATTTTAATTCATGTTCTCTTTTTCATCATTGAATGTTTAGTTTATCAATTTATGTTTTGGGATTTCTCAGTTTTATTGGATTCAATTCATAGTGACAGTGGATTGGATTTTTATGTTCCGTTTATTTATATTGCTTTGATTTATCATGCTTTCGATTAATTCATGTTTTGTTGGATGATTGATGTTTATTGTTCATTTACAAGTTGATGATTAGGGCTTGACAAACCATAAGAATAGGTTTGCTATTGCTTTTATTTATCGCTTTGATTTATTGCTTTCGTAGTTCAACTGGGGATTGACAACCGCTGGTTTAGATTTATCGCTTTATTAGTTTAGCTCGGGATTGACAACCCCTGGTCTAGGATCGCTGTTTATTTCTTGTATTTCAATTCTTGCATGTTCAACCCTCGTTGATTTTAGAATGTTTAGGATTTAATCGCTTTCTGTGCGCAACACGAACAATGGCCCTGTTAAGTTTTCCTTGAGAGACGACTTGGGTTAACTTATCACGCTACGATTACCTCGTACGATTGCGAGTGAATTTGAGTGTGTTTTTAGCTCGATCACTCGCCTCCGTCTGGCGACGCTTGTCCGTCCGGCGCTTGCTTGAAACGCCGCACGCCTCGCGCCCAAGCGCCTTGCCTCCGTCCGGCGCTACCCATGTAATATTCCAAAGAAACGAACGTATAATTACAGTATTTTTAAACCCGTAAATTAGGGCTTCTGACGTATTCTATTTCAGTACGACATCGAATATTGTGATTTCGATTCAGTACCTTAATAATGAATTCCTTTTATATTCACTAAGGATGTGAATTCGAGAATCGAATATCGCAGTAATTCGACGACTTATTTTTAACGTCAAGCAGCGTATTGAGCGTCGATATTTTATGGAATTTCTGAGCGGTAAAGCTTGGAATTAATTTCCATCTAAATTCCTATGATAATGGAATTTTATTTATAAAGTAAGTATGAACTTACTCGACCATTTTGAGATGAGTCGATTTTGAGCGTTTGAGGCGTTTTGAGCGTCAGCGTCTGAGAGCGTTTTGAAAAATGAGTTATAGCTCAGAAATTATTATAATTAATTTCCTATTATTATTTATATAATTACAGTATTATTAATTATAAAATCAATTTTATCTATTTAAATTCGATATTTTGAAATAGTTTTTGAAAACCACAATTCTTAAACTATGATTTTCACATGAAATGATACCATTAAATTATCCTATGGTATCTAAACTATAGGTTATGATATATATGGATATTATTAAGCATTAAAATTAATTTTTGAGCATTAAAACTCGGTATTGTGTATTTAATAATTTTGAAACCCAAATTTTGAAATTAGGGTTTTGATTGCATGAAATGTGCTATTATTTTATCCTATGCTATTATTTATTATCTAAATCATATATTATGATATATATAAGTGTATTTGGGACGAAAATTCCTTGTTTAATATTTAATGGTGTGATTTATAATTTTCACCTATTTTTATCGGTAATTTGAATATTTGCACTATGTTGTGATTTAATTATTTTTATGACATGTATTATATATCTATGACCTATAATATGATTAATACATTGTATTAATGTGTAACAAAATTTAATCACACCCTACATCCTAATTCTCGCGGTACACTCTAGAGACAAGCGTGGGATTCCTTTTCTTTTCCACCAATGCATGAAGAGCTCCTTAAACACTCTTGATCATCACTAATCCCACTCCCAATGTGCTGCAGATTTTAATTATTATTGTGTGTGGGAGGTGAGAGTCGACAGGCGAAGAGGGAGAGTATAGGGGAGGATTACCTTCATTTAATTCATTCTACTCATCTCAAAATTTTGAACACCAAAATTCTCTCCTCTCTCCCAAAACTCGGCAAAAACCGAGCACCCTCTCATATTTTCGAAAATATTTCTTCTTCTCCTTCTCCATTTCTTCACAAAGCTTGATATCTCTATTGTTCTTGTGATTCCATACCATTCTCAAGGTAAACAAAGGACCTAGTATCGATTTTTACATGTTCATTGTACAAAAAAAAAAATCGAGCATGTTCATTTTGTGTATGTGTGTGTTTGAAAATTATATGTATGTATATATATATGTTTAATGTTCTTGAGCATGAAATATGTGTTTATATTTTGTTCATGATGTTTTATTCACAAAAACATGAGAATATATGTGAATGAACATATGACTTGGTATATGGAATTTTCGAATGAAACTAGTATATACATATGATTTTCGAACTATAGTATATGATGAAATAATTTTTGAAAATGTATATAACAATGTTCATGAGAACCGAATGCTCTTTAATTATTTTTATGATGGATTATTGCTCTATGATATGATTTAAGACCAAGGTATATTATTTAGAATTTTTAAAAAAAAAAAAACCCTAGCTTTTATTTTGGAAATTACCGTGAGCATATATGTTTGTACCTTGGTGTATGATTTTATTTTTGAACATGCAATGACATATTAATGCTCTAGAACCTTGATTACATGTTCTATGATTTATTTAGAATTTTTGAAAACCATATGCTATGATTTTTGAAATGACTGAGAACTATATGAACATGAATGTTGATGTGTGATTTTTATTTTAATCATGCAATGGTGTATTAATGCTTTAGTATATTGTTTATGTATTGTATGATTTTGTTGGAATTTTTGGAGATCAAATGCTAAATTAAATCAAATAAACCGTGAGCTTCAAGCTCTTGAAGGTGATGATTTAATTAGTTTTGATAAATATTATGATGTTATATTGTTGTACTATAGTGTATAAGCATAGTATATAATTGTTGGAATTTTTGAAAACCAATACTACATTTAATCAAAAACCGAGAGCTATTGAGCTCCATATGGTGATGATTCAAATGTTTTGATTGATGTTGTGATGTTACAATGTTATAATATAATGTTTAATCATGTAATGAATTATTTGGAATTTTAGAAATTATTTGATAATTATTTGGTAATTATCTTATAATTACCGAATGCAATTTGAAATTATATATTGATGAATGAATGGTTATGATGGACTATAGGTTATAATTGTGACATATATTAATTTTGGGACATTATCGATGTGTATATCAATTTTGGAAATTTTGGACAATTTTACTAATTTTGAAAATTACGAATTATATATATATGTATATATATTAATAAATGGCGAACAATATCATATGGATGATATTAATTCTTATTCTGGACCATAGTTTATAATAATACACAATATTAATTTAGAATTTTTTTGAAAATCATTTGGTAATTTTATATAATTACCGAGAATATTTCGATTATTTATAAGGATTTTAAATCCTTTTTAATTCAGTTTATTAATAAAATATATGTCTAATAATTATTTTAGACATATTTGAATTTTATAAAATTTTATAAACATAGATTACTATGTTTGAGACAAACGTTTATTTTGTAACGTTTTTAAATCGAAAATATCGTTTAAATATTAAAAGGATTAATAATTACGAAAATTATTTATAAGTCTTTTGATTTACGTGATAAATCAAGAAATAGGACTTTACTATTTCAAATCGATCAAATTCGATTTATAAAATAAAATAGAAAGAAATTACTATTTGAAAGTCAAAATTGTTGACTTTATTAACCAATGTTGACTTCGTTGACTTTTAAAGTCCAACGTGCGATTATCGATTGATAAATACACGATGCGCGTAAGATATACTAATTGAGTATGATACCTCATTAGTAAGAAAAGATTTCATAAATGAAATCCATATATCTAAAGCGTACTTATAATCGTTGAGCGTCTAAACGGAAGGGTTAAGACTATATAATTGAGCGTATCTCGAAGGGCGAGAATAATTCAAATTATATCGTATTTGAAAGCGTATTGAATTCATTAAAATTCAGTTCACCTCGATATAAGATATCGAAGTTTATCGTGAATTTTGAAAGTCTCGAGAGACTTGAGCGACGTCTTAAAACCTCGCTTTTTCGTAAAGGTGTGGGCCTTGACGCGGCGACCGGACACCGACGTGCAAACAAACTTAGGACTCGGTTCTGACAAACCATAGTCGGTGGGCTTACTTTTCAAACAAGATGTGACTTTCTTGTTATTCCAAAATGAGTTTATTTACAATGCTTATTCTACAACCGACAAATGTTCTTGCATTACACCGCCAAAAATATTACATTTTGTGTATGGATCCTATCTGTTATACCGGGTAGAAATGGCGATGGTTGGAACTATATTATGACGGTTATGTCATTTGTTGGGTCGCGTAACCTTTTATTAATGTCGGGTCTGTGCGGATGATAAATACTGGTAGGATTGGCGTGAAGGTTGGAACTATATCTATGTTAACATATGCTTGTAGCGGTGTTGTGTCTTTGTCAGGGATTATGGCGGTCACGGCGTCGTAGAAGGGAGGCCTCCTCTCGGCGTTTGATCTTTGATATTGTTATGAATTGTGACTATGGGATACGGATCATACACACCAAGAAAATGCTCGGCGGCGATGTTCTGAACCGAAAATGTTTTAATAAGCCTGAGGCATTCTCATCTAAAACCGCGTGACTTACCTTGATATTGCGACTAATTCAATTATTATCAAATGTTTTCGGCATGAGTCCACCGAGTGCAATTTCTTGTACTTAGCCTGCATGTTTGTTTTAAATGTGCGAGGTTGAGCTTGATGATGGTGATGGGAAAGTGTTGAGAGTCCGGTGTCCTTGACCGGTTTGTTTTGAATTTGTGGTTTCACCTTGAATGCATATCATCATATATGTATTCGCACACTTTCCTCTGCTAAACTCTGAATTTATTTACTTTATGTTTTGGTTTGAATTGTTAAGGTCCCTCAGGTCATTTATATCTTTGGATTGTGGGAGGATAATGCAACATGAATTATTGAGGTCCATCGGACTCTTGTTAAATCTTTGGGTCCGATGGCTAACCCTTTTGAATCGTTATGACATCATCTTATGTTATGATCAAGCATCTAGATTATTCTTATTATATCATTATATCATGTTCGAGCATGCTAGTTTATTGTTATTATGCATCTTTATCTTAGTCGTGTAACCCTAAATACTACTCCTAGTATTAGTCGCCTCGGTCCGGATTAGTCGGAGTGGGTCGTCGTAACAGTGGTATCGAGCGCTTTGCTCTTTGAAACCCAAATCCTTTTAAATTCTAAGTCTAGATCGAGTCACCGGACTTCTAGTAACCTCTCGACTCCCTCAACACTCCATCACATCGAGCTCAACCGGGAAAAGGTGGCGATTTCTTTCTCAAACTCGTGAAATGAAAAGTCTTGAGCGAGTTGGAAGAACTTTTGAAAGAAATTGAAAGGGTTATCCTTGGAGGAAAGGATATGATATTGTGAGGTTGATGATGAAATGAAAGTTGAGCAAGAATTTTTTCTAAAACCTTGAGTTGAGCGATCACAGTACTCAAGTATTGAGATGAAAGTTGTAATATTCGAAAAGCGAATATCGATTACGGTTTTCTAAACCCGTAATTAGGGTTTTACCGTATATTATCTTTTCGACATCAATTTTGTGATTTCGATACGATATCGTTATAACGAATTCCTTTTATAATTCACTAAGGATTGTGAATTAAAGTTGAAATATTACGAAATGATTAGTCGATATATTTTAACATCGAGCGCGTATCAAGCGTCGGTACCTTATGAAATTTTCGGCGGTGAAGCTTGGAATTAATTTCCAACATAATTCCGTTATTAAATGGAATAGATTTATTTAGTAAGTACGAACTTCTGCGACCATTTTGAGATGAGTCGATTTTGAGCGTTTGAGGCGTTTTGAGCGTCAACGTCTAGAGGCGTTTTGTAAAATGAGTTTAATGCTCGATAAATTATAATAATTAATTTCCTATTATTATTTTATATAATTTCAGTATTATTAATTATTAAGATCGAATTTTCGATTATTAAAATTCGATATTTTGGTATTGAAATTTTGAAAACCCTAAGTTTATAAACTTTGGTTTTCACATGAAATGACACTATTAAACTATCCTATGGTATCTAAACTTTATAATATGATATATATGGGTATTATTAAGCTATGAAATCAGTTTTTGGAACATTAAAACTCGATAGCTTATATTTATAATTTTAGAAACCTCTTATCTCCATTTCTTCTCCATTTCTCCTCCCAAACTTTGATACCTACAATACTCTTGTGAATCTATATCATTCTAAGGTAAACATGAGACCTAGCACCGATTTTACCTCTTTTGTACAAGAAAAATCGAACATGTTCTTATATATGTGTGTGTATTTCGAATGCCATGTATGTTTATGTGTGTGTTTTTAATGTTCTAGAGCATGAGATAATGGTTCTTGATGATTTTATTTTCAAATATATGAAAATATATGCTTGGATAATCATATGTTGTTGTTTATTTAATTTTTGAATGAATCTAGCATGTTTATGAAATTTTCGAACCATAGGTCTTGTTTAAAATAATTTTCGAAAATGTTATAAAATAGCTAGTAAGGATCGAATGCTTCTTAGCATATTCTAAGCATGTATTATCAATCTATGTTATGATTTAAGACTATAGTATGTTATTTAAAATTTTTGGAAAACCCTAGCTATTTAAACCTTTAATACCGTGAGCATGTATGAACATACATTGGTGTATAATTTTTATTTCAAGCTTGTAATGACATATTATTGCTATAGAACCTTGATTATATGTTCTATGATTTAATTAGAATTTTTGAAAACCATATGCTATAATTCTTGAAAATACCGTGAGCATTATAATTTTATAGAATGGTGTATGATTTTATTTTTGAACATGTAATGGTGTTTTAATGCTTTAGTATATTATTTATGCATTGTGTGAATTAATTAGAATGTTTGGAAATCAAATACTATTTTAAATCAAATAAACCGTGAGCTTGTTCCTCTTGAAGGTGATGATTTAATTAGTATTGATAAATATTAAATGATGTTATATTAATATACTATAGTATATAAACATAGTATATAATTGTTGAAACTTTGAAAACCAAATACCAAAATTAAATCAAAAGGCCGAGAGCATGTATGCTCCATATGGTGATGATTTCAATTGGTTTGGTTGATATTATGATGTTACAATGTTATAATATAATGTTTAATCATGTTGGAATTTATTTAGAATTTTAGAAATTATTTGCTAATTATTCGGTATTTATTAAAATCTGAGTGAATATTGTTATATTTTGTGAAATGAATGCTTATGATGAACTATAGGTTATATTAATGATATATATTGATGTTGGGATATTATACTATGTGTATATTAATTTTGGGAATTTTGGATAATTATTCCATATTATATGGAATTAACGAAATAAATATATATGTATATATAAATAAATAGAAAATAATACCATATGAATTTTATAAATTCATATTCTGGACCATAGTGTACAATAATGCACTATATTAATTTAGAAAAATTTTCAAAGGCCATTTGACATTTTAAATTAATTATCGAGTTTTCGATAATTAATAAGGATTTTAAAATCCTTTTTAAATCAATTTATTAATAAAATATATGTCTATTTATATTCTGGACATATTTTGGAAATTTTAAAAATTTTACAAACATAGTTTACTATGTTTAAGACAAACGTTAGGTTGTTAACGTTTTAAAACCAAAATAAGCATTTTATTTATAAAAGGGTTATTAAAATGCGAAAATATTTATAAGTCCTCGATTTACGAGATAGATCGAAAAATAGGACTTTCGTTTTCAAATCGATCAAATTCGATTTATAAAACAAAATAGTAAAGTTACTATTTTTTTAAAAAAACTCAAAATCGTTGACTTTGTTGACCGGTGTTGACTTGACTTTTCAAGTCAAGCGTGCGATTATCGCTTATAAATACGTCGATGCGCGTAAGATATACTAATTGAGTATGATACCTCATTAGTAAGAAAGATTTCCCAAATGAAATCCATATATCGAAAAGCGTGCTTATCGTTGAGCGTATCTCGAGGAACGAGAAAAGTCAATCGTATACGTGTTAGAGACGTATTGAATCCACTAAGGAATTGAGTCTCACATCGATATGAAATATCGAAGTTTATCTTAGCTTTTGGAAGTCTCGAAAGACTTGAGCGACGTACTAAAGCCTCGCTTTTTTAAAGGTGTGGACACAAGCGCAATGACGGGATTTTGACAAACGAGCGAACTGGGCTTATTACAACAAACCATAGTCGAGGGGCTTTATCTTCAAAATGTGGGCCTTTTCTTACCCACTAAAATGTGACTTTAATGTTATTCCAAATGAGTTTATTCTGATTTATTCTACAACTGTTTAACAAATGTTTCGGCATTACACGCCAAAATATTTCGTTTTGTGTATGGATCCTATCTGTTATGCTCGGGTAGGGTGTGGAGATGGTTGGAACTATTATATCAATTGTTGTGGTAGCACCAACCTTTTAATGTCGGGTCTGTGCGGATGATAAATGCACAGCTAGGATTGGCGTGAAGGTTGGAACTATCTGTTGTGTTAACATATGCTTGCAGAGAGTGATTGTGTCTTGTGCGGGATTATGGCGGTCACGGCGTCGTAGATGGGAGGCCTCACTCTCGACGCGTTTATTATTTATTATTATTATGTATTGTGACTATGAGATACGGACCATACACACCAAGAAAATGCTCGGCGAGCTATGTTTCTGAACTAAAAATGATTTGGTAGCGCAAGGCATTTTAACTAAAACCACTGTGACCTACTCGATATTGGCGGTAGAATTCAAATGTTATCAAATATTTTCGGCATAAGTCCACCGAGTGCAATTTCTTGTACTTAGCCACGCATATTTGTTTTAAATGTGCGAGGTTGAGCTCGATGGTGATGATGGGGAATGTGTTGAGGTCCATTGTCATGATCGATTTATCTTGAATTTGTGGTTTATACCTTGAATGCATATCGTCGTATATGTATTCACACACTTTCATTGCTATACTCTCGAACTCCCTTATTTACGCTTTATGTTTATAAACTATTGAGGTCCATCGGATCGGGCCAAGTTTTGGGGTCCGATGGCCCAAACCTTTCAAAACAATATAATATCATCTCATATTACATTCGAGCATGTTAGTTTATTTTATGCATCTCTATTTTATCCATGTAACCCTAAAATACTACTCCTAGTACTAGTAAGCCCTCCAAACCGGGTTGGTCCGGAATGGGGTCGTAACAGAGTGGTATCGAGCCGAACCTCTCCCGATACGGTGTGGTTCGGGACGAACCAAGCGGAAGTTGGTGGGCACGTGGCCGGGGGGGTATACGGAGTGATCGCGGTGCGAGGCATGGACAAAGGCGGCTCGATTAAGACTTTAAAGCGAAGGGGTACATGAATGAACCGAAACGCACCGGAATGAGAGGGATTTCGAGAATATGCCGGTATGGGACTGCATATTCGAGGAGAGCTTAAAGGATTTGATATGTGCTACTCATATCAACAAGATGCATCTTCTTTCTGAGTCCATCTCATAAAACTCTAAAGTTAAGCGTGCTTGGCTTGGAGCAATTGTGGGATGGGTGACCGCAGGAAGTTTTCTCGGGGTGTATGAGTGAGGACAAAGCACACCGAAAAGACTCGTGTTGATGCGTGGGGTCGGCCGTCATCCTAAGTCGGGTCGTTCTGGAGGACCGCCCGCATGGATATTTCGATAGCGAGGGCGACTCAGGAGGAGGAAGACCCAGGAGGACAGACGGTGGGAGGACTCATGATGTAGACCACGATGAAGCTTAAGGAGATTTTTTTTTTTTTGTGTTAAGCTTCATTGTTTTCCATTTCCTATGTTTAATCTTTAGTGTTGGACTTAGAACCTTAGCTTTTGGAAGGCCGTGTGGGCGGGACTTATGTTTATTTCTCTTTTGTATAACCGTTGGTTTTGAACATCCCGCCTATGGCGAAAATTTTGGATATATATATAAACATGACCCTAATAGGGCTTTTATGGCAAGTTATGTTGTTAAGAGTGATATTACATTTGGAATCGTTTACAATAAGGCCATAATAGTGTTGGTGTATGTTGAGTTGGGAAAAGAATAAGTGCTAACGATTACATTTTCTAATAGCGATGCCTCCGAGAAGAAATCGGGCGGGAACCCGGGTCGAGGTCGGGAAGGCGAGAGGAAGGGTAGGATCCCGAGCAAGAGCGGAAGAAATTCCCAACCACCACCTCCACCTCAACCCGATCGCAGAATCGAAGAAATGTTTCTAAGATGTAACCTCACTGTCTTTAACAGGAAAGGTAGCCGGAAGAAGCCGAACAATGGGTTAGGGCCATTGAGCGGATTTTACCTTTAAGATGCACTGCACGGGAAAGGCGTCGTGTGTTACCTTCGGTGATAGGACGGTGACTTACGGTGGGAGGCGGAAGAAAACTTTCACGGTGAACAACTTGAGGAATTCTCGTGGGAGGATTTCAGAGGGCTGTATGAAAAGTACATTCCTAAAAGCTATAAGAGGAAGAAGGGCGAATTTTTCCTGCTAAAATAAGAAAGGACGACCGTGACCGACTATGATCGCACTTCTGCGAGATGTCGAGATATGCACGAGCGTGGTGGACCGACTTGAAAATGTCGGAAAAGTTCGGTCGGGGCTAAGGATGGAGATCGCGATGTCTCTTGCCGCCATGGAGACACATCCTACTGAAGCTCTCGCACGAGCTTTAGATATTGAGGCGACCATGGCCGAGAATAAGTCGGTGTCATCTCGGATACACAATGCAATCGGACGGAGGAAAGGGAAATGGGAACCCAACATGGAATAACAACCGCGGGAGCTATGGGGACGCGAGTCACAAGCGCCCGTGGCAAGAGATCTGGCGCCACAAGGACAAGGTCGAAGAAAGCGCTTATGCTCCACCAAGAAGGGACCACATGAGCGATCGAGGACACCTCAATGCCCTCGATGCCATAGGACACACAGGTGTGTGCAGCAAACGTGGTAGGCTGTTATAAGTGCGGGGCAAAGCGGGCATTACGCCAGCGGTTGCCCGGTGTCACGTTCGGATGTAAGGCCGAACCAACGGGCAATGCTCACCATTAAGGGCTATCGACTTCAACCCGGCCGCCGCGCGGCTTTCATTTTCAACCCCGCAACTCCGGTGGGCAACAGCCCGACCTCAACAACAACTCCAACAGCAAGAACAATGGCGGCGACGCAAGAAGAACAAATCCGCAACAGCGGAGTCAACCATCGTGACCGCGCCAAGCGGCGGCGGCAACGAGCGAGCAACAACCGCCCGAATCAGCGGGACCAGCGCCCGTCGGTCTCGATCGGCTCGAGCTAGAGCCTACCCGACATAGGAGGCGAGCAGAGCGAATGAACCAAGGAAACTTGGCGGTATGGGAGTTCTACTCAACCTACTGTTATAGTATTGTTCGTCTGGTGCTTCGCATTCTTTTATTGCAAAATCATGCGTGAAATCTGAGCCTTAGGTCTGAAAAATCAAGCGAGGATATGAGAATCTCGCCGCCTATAGGAGGGATTATGACCGTTACCACTTTTGCTCGAACCTAGAGTTGACATTAGGATCACTTAAGGTTACGGCTAACGACCTAAACATAATACCCATGGATGATGTAGACATAATCCTCGGAATGGTGGTTAGCTAAGAATCATTCCACGATTCTCTGTAAGGAAAGGAAAATTTCGTTTCACTTTCACGAGACAAGAGCACGCACTTCCACGGGATCGGCATGGGAGGAGGATTCCGATAGTATCGACTACAAGCTGGGAGGATGATGAACCGGAAGAATGCCATGCATTCCTTGTTTATTTAAACGATGAGGATAAACCGAGCGGGTAGAAGACATTGAAGTTGCAGAGAATTTTGGACGTATTTCGAAAATCTACGGGACTACCTCACGATAGACAACTAGAGTTTACCATCGACTTGGAGCCAGGATCAGCCCGAGTGTCGGCGCCCTATAGGATGGCCCCGAAGGAGCTAGAAGAGCTGAAAATCCAAATCCAAGAGCTTTTGGATCTAGGATTCATTAGGCCGAGTGTCTCACCTTGGGGAGCGCCTGTTTTGTTTGTTAAGAAGAAGGATGGTTCTTTGAGGATGTGCATCGATTATAGGGAGCTAAATAAGATGACACTAAAGAACAAATACCCTTTACCCAGAATTGATGACCTGTTTGATTAATTACGAGGAGCGGGGGTATTCTCTAAAATCGATCTTAAGTCAGGATACCATCAGCTGAAAATACGGTCTGAGGATGTACCTAAGACTGCATTCCGAACCAGATATGGCCACTATGAATTCATAGTTATGCCATTCGGATTAACAATGCACCACCGTATTCATGGACCTCATGAGCAGTATTCCATCCATTTACGGATAAATTTGTTTTGGTCTTCATAGATGATATCCTTATTTACTCAAAGAATGAAGAGGATCATAAGGAACATCTACAAGCGGTTTTGCAAACCTTGAGAATGAAAGACTCTTTGCTAAGTTTAGCAAGTGTGAGTTTTGGTGAAGGAAGTTATGTTCCTTGGACACATCGTGTCTGCTGAAGGTATAAAAGTAGATCCAGCCAAAGTAGAGGCCGTGCAAGAATGGAAATCACCAAAGACTCAAGACGAGATTAGAAGTTTCCTAGGATTAGTCGGCTACTATAGGAGATTCATCAAGGATTCTCCAAGATTGCAAGGCCAATAACCCGACTACTCGGAAGGGAATCAAGTTCAATTGGTGATGAGTGCGAGACGAGTTTTCAAATACTCGAAAGAAAATTGACCAATGCACGGTTCTAGCGGTCCCGAGGAAGCGGACAAAGTGCGTGGTCTATACTGACGCATCTAAGGCTGGGTGGGTTGTGTTTTGATGCAAGAAGGAAAAGTGATAGCTTCGCGTCCCAACAACTCGCACCCCACTGAACCGAACTACCCAACCCACGATTTGGAATTAGCGGTGTAGTTCATGCCTAAAATTTGGAGACACCATCTCTATGGTGTGAGATGTGAGATCTTCACGGATCATAAAAGTTTGAAGTATTTCTTGAACAAAGAGATCGAATATGAGACAAAGAAGATGGCTTGAACGGTAAAGATTACGACGTGGTATTAACTATCACCCGGCAAGGCGAATGTAGTGGTGGCGCTTGAGTCGTAAGAGCCATACCAAGTTAGGATGTCTCTTTATACATGAGGAAAAACTCGTTGAAGAGTTTGGTAGAATGAGGATTGAACTGGTGGAACCGCCCGAGACAATTGTGAGCTGTATCGCTACACTCACACTGGCATCTAACCTAAGAAAAAGAATTGTCGAGGGACAAAGGATGGAGGAAAAGTTGGAAAAGATCCGAGAAAGACTAAGGTCTGAAGGATTCAAGAATTTTCAAGAGGCACCGGATAACGCCTTATTGTTTGAAGGTAGGATATGCGTTCTGACGGCGAGCTTGAGCGAAATCATGAGTGAGGCTCACGATCGTCCTACACCGCCCACCCAGCGTTACTAAGATGTACCAGGGACACAAGGAAAAATTTTGGTGGGAAGGCATGAAGCGAGACATAGCTTCTTTAAGTAGAACGCCGTCTTGTTTGTCGACAAGTGAAGGCACTACACCAACGTCCCTACGGGAAGTTACAACCGTTGAAAATCCCGAATGGAAGTGGGACGATATAACGATGGATTTCGTTACAAGCTTACCCAAATCGAAAAGGAAACATAGCCATATGGGTAATTGTGGATAGACTTACCAAAAGTGCTCACTTTCACCTATTCAAAGCACTTATGGATCCGATAAGTTGGCCCGGTATGCGTTAAGGAAATTGTACGACTACATGGAGTGCAAAATCTATTACCTCGATCGAGACTCCAAGTTCACATCCAGATTTTGGATTAGCTTGCGAGAGAACTGATGCAGTTAAACTTGATTGAACATTCCACCCACAAACCGATGGGCGGTCGGAGAGAGCGATCAAACGCTAGAAGATATGCTTAGAACTGTAATTTTGGATCGAGGTGCAAAATGGGAAGAGATTTTACCTCGATTGAATTTGCTTACAATAACGATTATCAAGCGACGATCGGCGCTGGCCCCATACGAAGCCTTATATGGCAAGAAGTGTAGATCACCACTTTATTGGGATGAAGTCGGTGAGAGAAAAGTCATAGGGCCGATGCGGTGGCGAAATGATCGAAATCGTTCGACAAATTAGGATGAGGATAAAAGAGGCTCGGAGACAGACGAAATCTTCTGACGATCTGCGTAGATCCGAGCTACTGAGTTTGAGGATGGGGACAAAGTATTTCTTAAGGTCTCCCCATGAAAGGATTGTCGAGTTTGGCACGAAGGGAAGCTCAGACCCCGTTTTATAGGACCTTATGAGATCCTAGAAAGGATAGGTCCAGTAGCTTATAGGTTGGCTCTTCCGCCAAACCTAGGGAATGTCCATAATGTTTTTCACGTCTCGCAATTACGAAAATACGTTCACGACCCAAAGCACGTGATTCATCAAGACGACGTGATCCTCGAACCAGACATGAGCTATAAGGAAGAACCCACAGCCATACTTGACCACAAAGTTCAGCAACTACGGAACAAGTCGATTCCGTTAGTCAAAGTGCTGTGGAGACACCACGGACGAAGAAGCCACGTGGGAGCTTGAAGGCGATGAGGAAAAATACCCGATCTTCATTTCTAGAGGTATACAAATTTCGGACGAAATTTTTTAATGAGGGTGGAATGTAATATTCGAAAAAACGAATATCGATTACGGTTTTCTAAACCCGTAATTGGGTTTTCACAGATATTATCTTTTTACGACATCGAATTTTGTGATTTCGATACGATATCGTTATAACGAATTCCTTTTTATAATTCACTAAGGATTGTGAATTAAAGGATTGAAATATTACGAAATGATTCGTCGATATATTTTAACATCGAACGCGTATCAAACGTCAGTACCTTATGAAATTTTCTGAGCAGTGAAGCTTGGAATTAATTTCCAACTTAATTCCATTATTAAATGGAATAGATTTATTTAGTAAGTACGGAACTTCTGCGACCATTTTGAGATGAGTCGATTTTGAACGTTTTGAGACGTTTTGAACGTCAACGTCTAGAGACGTTTTGTAAAATGAGTTTAATGCTCAGGAAATTATAATAATTAATTTCCTATTATTATTTTATATAATTTCAGTATTATTAATTATTAAGATCGAATTTTCAGTTATTAAAATTCGATATTTTGGTATTGAAATTTTGAAAACCACAAGTTTATAAACTTTGGTTTTCACATGAAATAACACTATTAAACTATCTATGGTATCTAAACTTTATAATATGATATATATGGGTATTATTAAGCTATGAAATCAGTTTTTGGAACATTAAAACTCGATAGCTTATATTTATAATTTTCGAAACCTCTCTTCTCCATTTCTTCTCCATTTCTCCTCCCAAACTTTGATACCTACAATACTCTTGTGAATCCTATATCATTCTAAGGTAAACATGAGACCTAGCACCGATTTTTACCTCTTTTGTACAAGAAAAATCGAACATGTTCTTATATATATGTGTGTATTTCGAATGCCATGTATGTTTATGTGTGTGTTTTTAATGTTCTAGAGCATGAGATAATGGTTCTTGATGATTTTATTTTCAAATATATGAAAATATATGCTTGGATAATCATATGTTGTTGTTTATTTAATTTTGAATGGATCTAGCATGTTTATGAAATTTTGAACCATAGGTCTTGTTTAAAATAATTTTGAAAATGTTATAAAATAGTAGTAAGACCGAATGCTTCTTAGCATATTCTAAGCATGTATTATCAATCTATGTTATGATTTAAGACTATAGTATGTTATTTAAAATTTTGGAAAACCTAGCTATTTAAACCTTTAATACCGTGAGCATGTATGAACATACATTGGTGTGTAATTTTATTTCAAGCTTGTAATGACATATTATTGCTATAGAACCTTGATTATATGTTCTATGATTTAATTAGAATTTTTGAAAACCATATGCTATAATTCTTGAAAATACCGTGAGCATTATAATTTTATAGAATGATGTATGATTTTATTTTTGAACATGTAATGGTGTTTTAATGCTTTAGTATATTATTTATGCATTGTGTGAATTAATTAGAATTTTTGGAAATCAAATACTATTTTAAATCAAATAAACCGTGAGCTTGTTGCTCTTGAAGGTGATGATTTAATTAGTATTGATAAATATTAAATGATGTTATATTAATATACTATAGTATATAAACATAGTATATAATTGTTGGAAACTTTGAAAACCAAATACCAAAATTAAATCAAAAAGGCCGAGAGCATGTATGCTCCATATGGTGATGATTTCAATTGGTTTGGTTGATATTATGATGTTACAATGTTATAATATAATGTTTAATCATGTTGGAATTTATTTAGAATTTTTAGAAATTATTTGCTAATTATTAATTATTTATTCATCTAGTGAATATTATTATATTTTTGAAATGAATGCTTATGATGATCTATAGGTTATATTAATGATATATATTGATGTTGGGATATTATACTATGTGTATATTAATTTTGGGAATTTACGGATAATTATTCCATATTATATGGAATTACGAAATGAATATATATGTGTATATATAAATAAATAACAAATAATTGTCACGACCCCAATCCGGACCAACCCGAGGCTGAGGCGACTAATACTAGGAGTAGTATTTTAGGGGTTACACGGTAAAATAAAATGCATAAGAATAAACTAACATGCTTGAAGCGAATATAGGGTGATGTTATAATGTTTTGAAAAGGTTTAGGCCATCGGACCCCAAAACTTGGCTTTGATCCAGATGGGCCTGATAGTTCATAACATAAAACATAAATAAAGGAGTTCGAGTATAGCGGCGGAAGTGTGTGAATACATATATGGCGATATGCATTGAGTAAAACCCAAACATTCACGTAAATCGGCGAGGACACTAGACTCCTCAACACATCCCCCATCATCACCATGAGCTCAACTTTGCACATTTAAAAACAACATGCGAGGGCTAAGTACAAGAAATTGCACTCGGTGGACTTATGCCGAAAATATTTTGATAGAGTTTGGATTCTGTTGCCAATATCGAGTAAGTCGCGAGGGTTTTAGTTAAAATGCCTTGTCTTACCAAATCATTCGGTTAATAAACATAGCTTTGCCGGGCATTTTCTTGGTGTGTATGGTCCATATCTCATAGTCACAATACATAATAATAAATAATTAAATAAGCGTCGAGAGGAGGCCCCATCTGACGCCGTGACCGCCGTAATCCGTCTGACACACGGTCCTCTCTGCAAGCATATGTTAACACACAGTATAGTTCCAACCTTCACGCCAATCCTAGCGGGGCATTTATCATCCGACACAGACCCGACATTAAAAGGTTGGGTGCTACCACAACAATTGATATAAGGTTCCAACCATCTCCGCAGCCCTACCCGGCATAACAGATAGGATCCGTACACAAACGAAATATTTTTGGCGGGTAATGCGTTAAAACATTTGATAAACAATTGTAGTATAAGTCGTAAATAAATTCATTTGATATGACGATGAAGTCATATTTTTGAAAACAAGTCCATTTTGAGATAAGAAAGGAAAGCCCACGGACTATGGTTCGTAGTAAAGGTCCTAGGTTCGATCGTTCGTCGAAATCACATTCTTTGCGTTTGCGTCCACCTTTCTGCAAAACGAGGCTTTAGTCGTCGCTCAAGTCTATCGAGACTTTCGAAAACTTAAGATAACTTTGATATTTCATATCGATGTGAGGTAATTCATTAGTGAATTGATCGTCTATCGTATCGATTGACTTTTCTCGTTCCTCGAGATCGTTCGGCGATATAAGTCGTTTTCGATATATGGATTTCATTTATGAAATCCTTTCTTACTAATGAATTATTATACTCGGTTAGTATATCTTCACGCGTCTTGGACGTATTTACAACCGTTTAATCGTACATTTGACTTTGAAAAGTCGGCGAAGTCGACAACTGTCGACAAAGTCGATGATTTTGACTTTTAAATAGTAATTTCTTACTATTTTGCTTTATAAATCGAATTTAATCGATTTGAAAGCGTAAAGTCCTATTCTTGATTTATCTTGTAAATCAAAGACTTATAATTATTTTAGCATTTTTAGATAATTCTTTTATAATTAAAAAGCGTATTTTGGTTTTAAAACGTTACAAAATGAGCGTTCGTCTCAAACATAGCAATCTATGTTTATAAAATTTTGTAACATTTGAAAACTGTCAGAATATTAATTTGGAAAATTTTCATTAATAAACTGTTTTTAAAAGGATTTTAAAATCCTTTTATATTATCGAAATTTTAGATAATTAGACTAAAAATGCTAAATGACCTTTGAAAAATTTTCTAAATTCATATAGTGTATTATTATACACTATAGTCCAGAATATAATTTATGAAATTCATATAACACTGTTGCCATTTATTTATATATATACATATATAAATATTCAGTAATTCAATAAATAGGAATAATCATTCAAAATTTCCAAAATTGATATATACCTATTATAGTGACCCAACATCAGTATATAATATTTTCATAACTCATAGTTCATCATAACTATTTATTTCTATATATATAAAATATTGCACACGGTAATTATAGGATAATTACCAAATAAATAATAAACAATTTCTAAAAATTCTAAATAATTTCCAATATCAATAAACATTATATTATAACATTGTAACATCATAATATCAACCAAAACCATTTGAATCATCACCATATGGAGCTACAAGCTCTCGGCTTTTTGAAAAAAAAAGGTATTTGATTTTCAAAATTCAACAATTATATACTATGTTTATACACTATAGTAAAGCATTAATACACCATTGCATGTTCAAAATAAAATCATACATCAACCTATATTTTTATAAAGCTCTCGGCCTTAATAAAAATTAAGCATATAGTTTTCAAAATTCTAATTAAATCATATAACATATAATCGAGGTTCTAAAGCACTAATATGTCGTTGCATGCTTGAAATAAAATTATACATCAAGATACTCATATATATATGTCACGGTATTTTTAAAAATTAAGCTATGGTTTTCAAAATTCCTAAATCAATACTATAGTCTTAAATCATAACATAGATCATATATTCATCATAAAAATGCTTAGAACATATCGAAGCATTCGGTCCTCATAGGAATATTTTATACATTTCGAAAATTATTTTAAACATGTTCTATGGTTCGAAAATAATATAGCATGCTAGATCCATTTAAAACTCAAATGAACAACAACATATTATCATCCAAGCATATATCTTCACATATTTCTCAAATAAATCATCAAGAATAACATTCTCATGCTCAAGAACATTTAAAACCTACATATACTTATATATATATAGCATTCGAAACTCACACACATATATAAGCATGCTCGAAATTTTCGAGAATGAATGGAGGAAATAATTGGTCTAGGGTCTCGTTTACCTTAGATATGAGTATGAGAATGAAGAACAATATAGTATCAAGGTTTGGAAGGAGAAATGGAGATGAAGAATGGAAGAAAATCTGAAAATAATGGGGGTGTTTGGCTCGGCTGTTTTGAGCAGAAAATGGGAGAGTGAGAGTGAAATGTGAGGGAGAGGATGTGTGTGAGTGTATAAGTGTTAAGTGAAGAGTCTCCTATCATCTCCCCTCTCTCTCTCGATTTTGGCCAAGATATTGGCACAAAATCTGCAACAATTTAATGGTTGTAGGGTGATGATTGTTAAGTGTTAAGTGTACTCTTCATGCATTGGTCCTTTTGAAAAAGGGTAATTATTTGTAGTGGGAAGAGTGAGGAAATCGGGCGCATGGGGAAGGTTTAAGGGGCTGATTTTAATTCAATTTTGTACATAATACATGTATTAATCATAGTATAGTTCATAGATATATAATACTGAGCCAACAAAATAATTAAAACATCACTTATGCAAAAATTTGGAATTCTGGATCGAAAATTAGAAAAATAGGGTTAAAATATAAATTACACCTATTATTGATACTCATATAATTTTCGTCCCAAATATACATATATATCATAATATATAATTTAGATATTAAATAATAGCATAGGATAAAATTATTACACGTTTATGAATTAAAACCCTAATTTCGAAAGTTTGGGTTTCAATTTTATCAAAACTGCATCCTTCGATTTTTATGGCTGGAAATCTGATTTAAAGCTTAATATTATTCATATATATCATATTATAAAGTTTAGATACCATAGGATAATTTAATGGTATCATTTCGTATGATAAAACCCTTATTTAAAAGATTAGGGTTTTCGAAATTTCAAATTGAAATTATCGAGTTTAATAACTCAATTATCGATTTTAATAATCATTAATACAGTAATTATATAAAATAATAATAGGAAATTAATTATTATAATTTCCCGAGCATTAAACTCATTTTTAAAGCGTCTCTAGGCGTTAACGTTAACGTCTCAAAGCGTTCAAATCGACTCATCTCAAAATGGTGCGATAAGTTCATACTTACTAAATAAATATATTCCATTTAATAAAGGAATTAAGATGGAAATTAATTCCAAGCTGCCTTTCTCGAGAAAATTTCATGAAAAGGCGGCGTTCGATCTGCGTTTGGCGTTAAAAATATTGACGAATCATTTCGTAATATTTCAATCCTTTAATTCACAATCCTTAGTGAATTATGAAAAGGAATTCGTTATAACGATATCGTGTCGAAATCACAAGGTTCGATGTCGTAAAAGATAATATCTGGCAAAACCGAATTACGGGTTGAAATCTAATGTCGTATATTCGTTTCTTTGGAATATTACATTCCACCCCTTCGAAAAATTTAGTCCAAATTTGTATACCTTTAGAAAAATAAGTGGGTATTTTTCCTCATTGCTTCTTCAAGCTCCCACGTGAAAACTTCTCGTCTGTGGTGTCTCCAAAGACTTTTACTAGCAGATCGACTTGCTCGTAGTTCTTTGAACTTTGTGGTCAAGTATGGCTGCGGGTTCTTCCTTATAGCTCATGTAAACTCGAGGATCACGTCGTCTTGGCGAATCACGTGCTTTGGGTCGTGAGCGTATTTTTCGTAATTGTGAGGCGTGAAAGACATTATGGACATTTCTAGGTTTGGCGGAAGAGCCAACCTATAAGCTCTTGGACCTATCCTTTCTAGGATCTCATAAGGTCTATGTAGCAGGGTCTAAGCTTTCCTTTCGAGCCAAACGACAATCCCTTTTGATGGAGAGACTTTAAGAAATACTTTGTCTCCATCCTCAAGCGTAGCTTCGGATCTCACGCGTATCGGTAAGATTTACATGCATCACGAGCCTCTTTTATCCTCATCCTAATTTGTCGAGCGATTTCGATCATTTCACTCACGCGCATCGAGCCCTATGACTTTTCTCTCTCACCGACTTCATCCCAATAAAGTGGTGATCTACACTTTTGCCATCTGAGGCTTCGTGTGGGGCCATGCCGATCGTCGCGATAAGCTGTTGTTGTAAGCAAATTCAATCGGGGTAAAATATCTTCCCATCTTGCACCTCGATCCAAAATTACAGTTCTAAGCATATCTTCTAGCGTTTGGATCGTTCTCTCGATTGTCCATCGGTTTGTGGGTGGAATCTTTGTCTTGAAGTTTAATCTAGTACCAGTTCTCTGCAAACTAATCCAAAATCGGATGTGAACTTGGAGTCTCGATCGAGGTAATCGATTTTGGCACTCCATGTAGTCGTACAATTTCCTTAACATACGGTGGGCGACTTATCGGATCCATAAGTGCTTTGAATAGGTAAAAGTGAGCACTTTTGGTAGCTATCCTGATTACCCATATGACCGTGTTTCCTCTTCTTGATTTGGGTAAGCTTGTAAAATCCATCGTTATATCATCCCACTTCCATTCGGGATTTCCAACGGTTGCAACTTCCCATAGGGTCGTTGGTGTAAAGCGCTTCACTTGTTGGCAAACAAGGCGTTCTCTGAAGGAAGCTATGTCTCGTTTCATGCCTTCCCACCAAAAATTTTCCTTGGTCTGGTACGTCTTAGTACTACAGGGTGGGCGGTGTAGGGTGTATCGTGAGCCTCACTCATGATTTTGTTACGGAGCTCTGCGTCGTCGGGAGCATATCCTACCTTCAAACAATAAGGCGTTATCAGGTGCCTCTTGGAAATTCTTGAATCCTTGGACCTTAATCTTTCTCGGATCTTTTCCAACTTTTCCTCAATCCTTTGTCTCCGACAATTCTCTTTCTTAGATCGAGGTCGGTGTGAGTGTAGCGATCTGACTCCTGGTGTCTCGGTGGTTCAACTAGTTCAATCTTCATCCCGCCAAACTCTTGGCGAGTTTTCCTCTTGTCTGAGACGTCCTAACTTGGTATGGCTCTTTACGACTCAGCGTCGGCTACCATTCGCCTTGCCGGGTGATAGTTAATACCACGTCGTAATCCTTTACTAATTCTAGCCATCTTCTTTGTCTCATGTTCGGATCTCTTTGTTGAAGAAATACTTCAAACTTTTATGATCCGTGAAGATCTCACATCTCGCACCATAGAGATGGTGTCTCCAAATTTTAGGGCATGAACTACGGTTGCTAATTCCAAATCGTGGGTTGGGTAGTTCAGCTCGTGGGAGTCGAGTTGTCGAGATCGTGGCTATCACTTTTCCTTCTTGCATCAAAACACAGACCAGTCCGGTCTTAGATGCGTCGGTATAGACCACATATCCTTTATGCATACGGGGCGCTAATCTTGGTGCCTTTGGTCGATTTTCTTTGAGTATTTGAAAACTTGTCTCGCACTCATCGGTCAATTAAACTTGATTCCTTTCCTGAGTAGTTGGGTTATTGGCCTGCAATCTTGGAGAATCCTTGATGAATCTCCTATAGTAACCAGCTAATCTAGGAAGCTTCTAATTCGTCTTTGTGTTTTAGGTGATTTCCATTCACCTGCACGGCCTCTACCTTGGTTGGATCTACTTTTATGCCTTGTTGAGACACGATGTGTCAAGGAACATAACTTCCTTTAGCCAAACTCACATTTGCTAAACTTAGCAAAGAGTCTTTCATTTCTCAAGGTTTGCAGAACCGTTCGTAGGTGTTCCTATGATCCTCTTCATTCTTTGAATAAATAAGGATGTCGTCTATGAAGACCAAAACAAACTTATCAAAAATGGATGAAATACTACATTCATGAGGTCCATGAACACGGCTGGTGCATTAGTTAATCCGAATGGCATAACTATGAATTCATAGTGGCCATATCACGGTTGAATGCGATCTTGGTACATCTTGAGCCGTATCTTGATTGGTGGTATCGACTTAAGATCAATCTTGAGAATACTCCATTTCCTCGCAATTGATCAAGCAGGTCATCAATTACAGGTAAAGGTATTTGTTCTTTAGTGTCATCTTATTTAGTTCTCTATAGTCGATGCACGTCCTCAAAGAACCATCCTTCTTCTTAACAAACAAAGCAGTGCTCCCAGGTGAAACACTCGGTCTAATGAATCCCGGATCCGAAGCTCTTGGATTTGGATTTTAGCTCTTCTAGCTCCTTTGGGGCCATCCTATAGGGTGCCTTCGACCTCGGGGCTGATCACGGCTCCAAGTCGATGGTAAACTCTAGTTGTCGATAGGGAGGTAGTCTGGCGGATTTTAGGGAAACACGTCAGGAAATTCTCGGACAACTTGATGTCTTCTACCGGGCCGGGTTTATCTTCATCATTTAAATAAACAAGGAATGCATGGCATCCCTTCGGTTCATCATCCTCCTGGCTTGTAGTCGCGACACTATTGGCACTCTTCTTCCCATCTTGATCCCATGGAAATCGTAGCTTCTTGTCCGAGAAAGTGAAACGAAATTTTCCTTTCCTTACAGAGAATCGTGGAATGATTCCTAGCTAACGATCCATTCTAGGATTATGTCTACATCGTCCATGGGTATTATGTTTAGATCGTTAGCGAACCTTAAGTGATCCTAATGTCGACTCTGGGTTCGAGCGAAATGTATGTGATCATAATTCCTCCTATAGGCGATGAGATTCTCATATCTGGCTTGACCTTTCGGACCTAAGGTTCAGCATTTCACGCATGATTTTGCAATGAAGGAATCTGAAGCACCCGTGTCGAAACGATCTTATAATAGGTAGGTTGAGAAGAACTCCCATACCGCGAAGTTTCCTTGGTTACATTCGATTCTGCCTCTGTCGTGGCGCTCGCTCTGAGCTTTGAAATTTGAAATGACGGGCGCCGGTCCTTGTTGATTTAGCGGTTCTTTGCTGATTCTTGCTCTTATTCTTTGGCGTTAAGCGCGATGGTTATCGCCTCTATTTGTTGTTGTGCGTGCCGCCACTTCTTTATTCTGAGATTTGTTGTTGTGGCGGTGCCATTGTTGCTTGCTCTTGGAGTTGTTGTTGTTGAGGTGGGGTGTTTGCCACTTTGGAGTTCTTGGGGTTGAAATTTGGGCTGCTGCGGTGGTTGGGGCTGGCATATAGCCCTCAATGGTGAGCATTGCCGGTTGGTTCGGCCTTCCGTCCGAACGCGACATCGAGGCAGGTGTTAGCGTAATGCCCGTTCACCCGCATTTGTAACAGCTAACCACGTTTGCCGTGCACACACCCTGTGTGCTCTATGGCATCTAGGGCATTGAGGTGCCCTTGGCGGTCTGTGGTCCCTTGCGGTGGAGCATGAGCTGCTCTCTTCGACTTTGTCCTTCTTGCCGGGTTTCCTTGCCACGGCGCTTGTGACTTGCTTCTCCATAGTTTCCGGTTGTTATTCCGCGGTTGGGCTCCCGATTCCCTTTTCCTTATCCGATTTCCGTGTGCACGAGGCGACCTTGTCTTATTCTCGCTCATGCTTGCTTGAATATCAAAGCTCGTCTAGAGCTTGATTGTAAGATAGGTCTCCATGGTGGCAAGAGACATGCGTATCTCCATCCTCATTACGACTGAACTTTTCCGACATTTTCGGTCGGTGTCTACAGATCTGGCGCATATCTCGACATCTCGCGAGAAAGTCGATCGTGATCGATTCTGGATAATCTTTCTTGTTTTAGCGGAAAAATTCACTCTTTTTCCCTATAACTTTTGGGGATATACTTTTCATGACTCTCTCTTGAAATCCTCCCGAGAACTCTTCTAGTTGTTGGTGTAAAGGTCTTCTTCGGCCTCCACAGTCGTGTGGTCAGATGGTGGAAGGTAACACACGACATCCTTTCACTGTGTCGTGCACCTTAGAAAGTGAAAATCCGTTCAATGGCCCTAACCCGTTGTTCGAACCTTCCGGCTCCCTTTTAGTTAAAAGCAGGAGGGTTTTGCCTCAAGAATAGTTCTTCGATCCTGCGATCGGGTTGAGGTGGAGGCGTGGTTGGGGATTATCTTACGGTTCTTGTTAGGGGATTCTACCCTTCCTCTAGGTCTTCCTCGACCTCAGGTTCTCTTTACGGGTTTCTTCTGGAGGCATTCTATATAAAACATACCATCGTTAATTATTAAACGCACAACAACAAAATAAGGTTTTCATAGCTTACTCCTTAAGCGATATAAAAGTAAAACAATTCATCCATAGCGAGACAATTGTCACCAAGCAGGCCCACTGGGTCAAAATATATGTGATAGATAACCAGGTTTGTCAAAACACGATTGTCTAACATAGAGAATCATAGAAAATTGAAATAACAAGGTTTGGGCCCTGCGGCCAAAAGAAAATCTGAGTCTTAGAACCATGGTATTGAAATAAAGGAAAAAGCTAGCACATGCTAGTCATAACAAAACAGATTCTAATTAAAACATCGCCTAAGATCTCCACGAGTTTCCTTCCTACTCAGCGTCTTCCTCGGGGTCTTCCTCCTCTTGAGTCGTCTTCCTCATCCGAATCGTCCTCACGGTCGTACTCTGGATGGTCTGCCGCACTGGTTTCCATCATCGGTATGTCGCGAGGGTCCAAAGTTATCCGCGCCGTATAAGTCGTAGTTGTGGCGGATCGGACTGTAGCATACTCGGGTGGGTCATATCCGGAAGGTATCTAATACTCTCATCCCTTATTTGTTGGCGGAAGGGCTCTTCGTCTTGGTGGTGGTGGATCGGATGCGGTGGTAGGCGGTAGTGGCGGACGTCTTGGGTGTCCAAAGCGCGGTGGCAACACGGCTCTCCCGAGGCTCTAGGGCGTCTTGCCCTATCCACTCGTCATCCTACCTCGTCCACTCGATGCAGGGGTATCCTTTGGATCAACTTTGTCGGAACCTCAAAGTGCTGACCACTCGGCGACTCATCACGCCAAGTGTACTCCCGGAGGAGATAGGGTCCCATCGGTGCGGCTCCATAGATCTTGTACGTAAGTCGGGTGACTCACGAACTGGCGGATCCCAATCGGATCATAACCTCGGGAATGCGATAGATGTAGTCTCCGATACCTCTCGGGCATAACCATCCAGTGCAGGGAGTATAGCTAGGAGTCTCTTGATGCCATCGTGAGTCGGTTGCGCCATGAGCTCAGGCGCTCTCCACAACCGAAGGTAGTGCGCCCGAAACTCACCTAGGTCTTCCCCGCACACATCCAACTTTCCCTATAGGTGCGCATCAACTCCTCGGGTGGGGCATGAGGTCCTACCTCCTCCTGGCGATATAGCGCATCTCATCCATCTGCCACGGTAAAAGAAAAGAAAACTAACGTAAGCCAACTATCGTCATCTTAAAGCAGAAAGGATAGCATAACGAGAAGCAACTAGGCTAGAACTAACAATTCTATAAGGTGAGCATCATCATAATGTACAATATATATCACAACTTACCTTCTTAGTCTTACCCAAACATATACATATAGCTAATGATATCTCGATATACGCTCGAGACCCTTGTCTTATATCAAACACTTAAGCTAGAGTTCAACAGACTCTATCGTATTCTGGGGACAGAATTAGGATTCTGTTCTTCATAACAAATGAAGATCAGTGCGTTAGGAGTACGTGGGTGCAAACCATGCGTAAATCGGAGTCTAACGAGGAGATCTAGCTAAAACAAATCTACTGCGCGGTGCAGGAAATTTGCGCGATTGTGCAAAATATCACTCAAGGTGTATGTCGACGTGTCGTCTATCATTTTCGGGTTCTTAAGTCGAGGCTGCACATCCTGAAGCCGTAAGTGGCGTCCATGTCGTGATTAGTGTTGCTGGTCACTTGTGTGAGTGATGTTGGAGTGCCGGCGTCATTCGACTTAGAGGTTGGGGTCGTCCTCGCTCGTCTTCCATCGTCCGTGCTCAAGGGTATCATTACTTTCATTCTTCCTATCGTTCTTTCGTTCGCATAAGGAAAAGAAGTTCATACTTCTACGTTCTTTCACGATACGTGAGCATGCTCCTTAGAGTCTAAGTTCGTTTCATGATAACATATCATTCGTCATAAATAAGATTTTGAAAGTCGGAGAGTAAAGTTTTATTTGCAAATTTGGAAGTATGATTTCAAAAACGGTCATGATCAATCCATATACATTTTAAAATGAATTCGTTCGTTTCATGTTGATCATTCAACTCGATACTACCATACACTTCCATCTCAATACCTGAGCAATTGTTTTGGCTCAATTCAAAAATTTTGGAAAAATTTCTTTCTCGACTTCAAAAATTTTCAAAATAATAAAATTTCTCAAAAGTTCCTCTAACTTGCTCATCATGCAGAAATTTTCCATTTCATGAGTTTGAGAAAGAAATGCAGTTACCTTTTTCCCGGTTGAGCTCGATGTGATGGAGTGTTGAGAGGAGTCGATGAGGTTTCTAGAAGTCCGATGACTCGATTTAGACTTAGAATAAAGGTCTTGGGTTTCAAAGAGCAACCTCGCTCGATACCATACATCGCGACCCAATCCGGACCAACCCGGCGGAGGCGACTAATACTAGGAGTAGTATTTTGGGGGTTACGGGTAAAATAAAAATGCATAAGAATAAACTAACATCTTGAGCGAGAATATAGGGTGATGTTATAATGTTTTTGAAAAGGTTTAGCCATCGGACCCCAAAACTTGCCTGATCCGATGGGCTTGATAGTTCATAACATAAAACATAAATAAAGGAGTTCGAGTATAGCAGCGGAAAGTGTGTGAATACATATATGACGATATGCATTCGAGTAAAACCGAACATTCACGTAAATCGGCCGAGGACACTAGACTCCTCAACACATCCCCATTATCACCATCGAGCTCAACACGCACATTTAAAAACAACATGCGAGGCTAAGTACAGAAATTGCACTCGGTGGACTTATCGAAAATATTTTGATAGAGTTTGGATTCTGTTGCCAATATCGAGTAAGTCGCGAGGTTTTAGTTAAAATGCCTTGTCTTTGCCAAATCATTTTCAGTTAAGTAAACATAGCACGGCGGGGCATTTTCTTGGTGTGTATGGTCCATATCTCATAGTCACAATACATAATAATAAATAATTAAATAAGCGTCGAGAGGAGGCCTCCCATCTACGACGCCGTGACCGCCGTAATCCGTCTGACACAGGTCACTCTCTCTGCGAAGCATATGTTAACACGGTATAGTTCAACCTTCACGCCAATCCTAGCGAGGCATTTATCATCCGACGCAGGACCCGACATTAAAAGGTTGGGTGCTACCACAACAATTGATATAACGGTTCCAACCATCTCATGACCTACCCGGGCATAACAGATAGGATCCATACACAAGACGAAATATTTTTGGCAGGTAATGCAGTAAAACATTTGATAAACAATTGTAGTATAAGTCCTGTAAATAAATTCATTTGATATGACAGTAAGGTCATATTTTTGAAAACAAGAAGTCCATTTTGAGATAAGAAGGAAAGCCCACCTGGACTATGGTTCGTAGTAAAGGTCCTAGGTTCGATCGTTCGTCCAAAATCACATTCTTTGCGTTTGCGTCCACTTTCTGCGAGGCTTTAGTACGTCGCTCAAGTCTATCGAGACTTTCGAAAACTTAAGATAACTTTGATATTTCATATCGATGTGAGACTGAATTCTTTAGTGAATTGATCGTCTCTAATCGTTATCGATTGACTTTTCTGGATTCGCCGAGATCGTTCAACGATAAATGCGTTTTCGATATATGGTTTCATTTATGAAATCCTTTCTTATAATGAGGTATTATACTCAGTTAGTATATCTTCACGCGTCTTGACGTATTTACAACCGTTTAATCGTGCGTTTGACTTTGAAAAGTCGTGAAGTCGACATTGATCGACAAAAGTCGATGATTTTGACTTTTAAATAGTAATTTCTTACTATTTTGCTTTATAAATCGAATTTAATCGATTTGAAAACGTAAAGTCCTATTCTTCGATTTATCTTGTAAATCAAAGACTTATAATTATTTTCGCATTATTAGATAATTCTTTTTATAATTAAAAAGCGTATTTTGGTTTTTAAAACGTTACAAAATGAACGTTCGTCTCAAACATAGCAATCTATGTTTATAAAATTTTGTAACATTTGAAAACTGTCCAGAATATTAATTTGGAAAATTTTCATTAATAAACTGTTTTAAAAAGGATTTTAAAATCCTTTTATATTATCGAAATTTTCGATAATTAGACTAAAAATGCTAAATGACCTTTGAAAAATTTTCTAAATTCATATAGTGTATTATTATACACTATAGTCCAGAATATGAATTTATGAAATTCATATAACACTGTTTGCCATTTATTTATATATATACATATATAAATATTCACGGTAATTCCAATAAATAGGAATAATCATTCAAAAATTTCCAAAATTGATATATACCTATTATAGTGACCCAACATCAGTATATAATATTTTCATAACTCATAGTTCATCATAACTATTTATTTCTATATATATAAAAATATTGCACACGGTAATTATAGGATAATTACCAAATAAATAGTAAACAATTTCTAAAAATTCTAAATAATTTCCAATATCAATAAACATTATATTATAACATTGTAACATCATAATATCAACCAAAACCATTTGAATCATCACCATATGGAGCTACAAGCTCTCGGCTTTTTTGAAAAAAAAAAGGTATTTGATTTTCAAAAATTCCAACAATTATATACTATGTTTATACACTATAGTAAAGCATTAATACACCATTGCATGTTCAAAAATAAAATCATACATCAACCTATATTTTTATAAAGCTCTCGGCCTTAATAAAAAATTAAGCATATGGTTTTCAAAAATTCTAATTAAATCATATAACATATAATCAAGGTTCTAAAGCACTAATATGTCATTGCATGCTTGAAATAAAATTATACATCAAGATACTCATATATATATGTCACGGTATTTTTAAAAATTAAGCTATGGTTTTCAAAATTCCTAAATCAATACTATAGTCTTAAATCATAACATAGATCATATATTCATCATAAAATGCTTAGAACATATCAAGAAGCATTCGGTCCTCATAGGAATATTTTATACATTTGAAAATTATTTTAAACATGTTCTATGGTTCGAAAATAATATAGCATGCTAGATCCATTTAAAACTCGAATGAACAACAACATATTATCATCCAGCATATATCTTCACATATTTCTCAAATAAATCATCAAGAATAACATTCTCATGCTCAAGAACATTTAAAACCTACATATACTTATATATATATATAGCATTGAAACTCACACACATATATAAGCATGCTCGAAATTTTCGAGAATGAATGGAGGAAATAATTCGGTCTAGGGTCTCATTTACCTTAGATATGAGTATGAGAATGAAGAACAATATAGTATCAAGGTTTGGAAGGAGAAATGGAGATGAAGAATGGAAGAAAATCTGAAAATAATGGGGGTGTTTGGCTCGGCTGTTTTGAGCAGAAAATGGGAGAGTGAGAGTGAAATGTGAGGGAGAGGATATGTGTGAGAGTGTATAAGTGTTAAGTGAAGAGTCTCCCTATCATCTCCCTTCTCTCTCTCTCGATTTTGGCCAAGATATTGGCACAAAATCTGCAGCAATTTAATGGTTGTAGGGTGATGATTGTTAAGTGTTAAGTGTGCTCTTCATGCATTGGTCCTTTTGAAAAAGGGGTAATTATTTGTAGTGGGGAAGAGTGAGGAAATCGGCGCATGGGGGAAGGTTTAAGGGGCTGATTTTAATTCAATTTTGTACATAATACATGTATTAATCATAGTATAGTTCATAGATATATAATACAAGCCAACAAAATAATTAAAACATCACTTATGCAAAAATTTGGAATTACCGATCGAAAATTAGAAAAATAGGGTTAAAAATATAAATTACACCTATTATTGATACTCATGTAATTTTCGTCCCAAATATACGCATATATATCATAATATATAATTTAGATATTAAATAATAGCATAGGATAAAATTATTACACGTTTCATGAATTAAAACCCTAATTTGAAAGTTGGGTTTCAATTTTATCAAAACTGCATCCTTCGATTTTTATGGCTGGAAATCTGATTTAAAGCTTAATATTATTCATATATATCATATTATAAAGTTTAGATACCATAGGATAATTTAATGGTATCATTTCATGTGATAAAACCCTTATTTAAAAGATTAGGGTTTTCGAAATTTCAAATTGAAATTATCGAGTTTAATAACTCAATTATCGATTTTAATAATCATTAATACAGTAATTATATAAAATAATAATAGGAAATTAATTATTATAATTCCCGAGCATTAAACTCATTTTTCAAAACGTCTCAGGCGTTAACGTTAAAACGTCTCAAAGCGTTCAAATCGACTCATCTCAAAATGGTCGCATGGTTCATACTTACTAAATAAATATATTCCATTTAATAAAGGAATTAAGATGGAAATTAATTCCAAGTCGCACCGCCGTAAAATTTCATGAAAAGTCGGCGTTCGATCTGCGTTTGGCGTTAAAAATATTGACGAATCATTTCGTAATATTTCAATCCTTTAATTCACAATCCTTAGTGAATTATGAAAAGGAATTCGTTATAACGATATCGTATCAAATCACAAGTTCGATGTCGTAAAAAGATAATATCTGACAAAACCGAATTACGGGTTGAAATACCGAATCGTATATTCGTTTCTTTGGAATATTACAATAATACCATATGAATTTTATAAATTCATATTCTGGACCATAGTGTATAATAATGCACTATATTAATTTAGAAAAATTTTCAAAGGTCATTTAACATTTTTAAATTAATTATCGAGTTTTCGATAATTAATAAGGATTTTAAAATCCTTTTTAAATCAATTTATTAATAAAATATATGTCTATTTATATTCTGGACATATTTTGGAAATTTTAAAAATTTTACAAACATAGTTTACTATGTTTAAGACAAACGTTAGGTTGTTAACGTTTTAAAAACCAAAATACGCATTTTATTTATAAAAAGGGTTATTAAAATGCGAAAATATTTATAAGTCCTCGATTTACGAGATAGATCGAAAAATAGGACTTTACATTTTCAAATCGATCAAATTCGATTTATAAAACAAAATAGTAAAGTTACTATTTTTTTTTAAAAAGTCAAAATCGTTGACTTTGTTGACCGATGTTGACCGTTGACTTTTCAAGTCAAGCGTGCGATTATATACGCTTATAAATACGTCGGTGATCGTAAGATATACTAATTGAGTATGATACCTCATTAGTAAGAAAAGATTTCCCAAATGAAATCCATATATCGAAAACGTGCTTATCGTTGAGCGTATCTCGAGAACGAGAAAAGTCGATCGTATCGTGTTAGAGACGTTGAATCCACTAAGAATTGGTCTCACATCGATATGAACATCAAGTTTATCTTAGCTTTTGAAGTCTCGAAAGACTTGAGCGACGCACTAAAGCTCTCGTCAGAAAGGTGTGGACACAAACGCAATGGCGGATTTTGACAAACGAGCGAACCTAGGGCTTATTACAACAAACCATAGTCCAGTGGGCTTTTATCTTCAAAATGTGGGCCTTTTCTTACCCACTAAATGTGACTTTAATGTTATTCCAAATGAGTTTATTCTGATTACTTATTCTACAAATCGCTTAACAAATGTTTCTTGCATTACACCGCCAAAATATTTCGTTTTGTGTATGGATCCTATCTGTTATGCTCGGGTAGGTGTGGAGATGGTTGGAACTATTATATCAATTGTTGTGGTAGCACCCAACCTTTTTAATGTCGGGTCCCGTGCGGATGATAAATGCACAGCTAGGATTGGCGTGAAGGTTGGAACTATCTGTTGTGTTAACATATGCTACAGAGAGCGACCGTGGTCTTTGACGGGATTATGGCGGTCACGGCGTCGTAGATGGAGGCCTCCTCTCGACGTTTATTATTTATTATTATTATGTATTGTGACTATGAGATACGGACCATACACGAAAAAAATGCTCGGCCGAGCTATGTTTACTGAACTAAAAATGATTTGGTAGCCTTGAGGCATTTTTAACTAAAACCACTGTGACCTACTCGATATTGGCGGCGTAATTCAAATGTTATCAAATATTTTGGCATAAGTCCACTAAGTGCAATTTCTTGTAGCCACCGCATATTGTTTTAAATGTGCGGTTGAGCTCGATGGTGATGATGGGGAATGTGTTGAGAGTCCGTGTCCTCGATCGATTTATCTTGAATTTATGGTTTATACCTCGAATGCATATCGTCATATGTATTCACACACTTTCATTGCTATACTCTCTGAACTCTCTTATTTACGCTTTATGTTTATAAACTATTGAGGTCCATCGGATCAGGCGAGTTTTGGGGTCCAGATGGCTAAACCTTTCAAAACAATATAATATCTCTATTATTCTTCAAGCATGTTAGTTTATTTTTATGCATCTCTATTTTATCCATGTAACCCCTAAAATACTACTCCTAGTACTAGTCGTCCTCACGTGCAGGTTGGTGGGAATGGGTCGTGACATTAATTCCAAGCTTCACTGCTCAGAAAATTTCATGAAATGCTGACGTTCGATACGAGTTTGACGTTAAAAATATTGACGAATCATTTCGTAATATTTCAATCCTTTAATTCACAATCCTTAGTGAATTATGAAAAGGAATTCGTTATAACTATATCGTATCGAAATCACAATATTCGATGTCGTAAAACAAAAATATACGGCAAAACCCTAATTACGGGTTTAGAATACCGTAATCGTATGTTCGTTTCTTTGGAATATTACAATATTATCAGAGATACGACAACAAATTGTTCCAAATAAGATATGGCCACTATGAGATGATAGTTATGCCATTCGGACTAACCAATGCACCACGATCATGAACCTCAAAAATCGAGTGTTCCACACGTCTTGATAATTTTATCTCAATCTTTATGGATGATGTTCTTATCTATTCAAAGGACGAGAAGAACATAAAGAACATCGAAGGGTTGTCTTACCACTTTTAAGAGCCGGCAAATTTTGCAATCTGATTGTGAATTTTGACTTAAAGAGAAATATTCCTCGCACATAGTGTCTTTAGAAGAAATCAATGTAGATCGGCAAAGGATAAAGCAATTAAGAATGAAAGTCGTCAATGACCTAAAATGAGATCAGAATTTCTTAGATTAATCGACTACTATCGTAGAGCCATTGAGAACTCTCTAAAGTAGCGAGGCCGATAACATAGCTACCCAAAGGAATCAAATTTACATGGATTAATAAAGAAAGGCTACGTATTAATATGAGAAGATAATAGCTTACAATCACAATGACTTAGGCCACATGAATAGAATTTCCCAACTCATAACTTGAAATAGTAACAATAGTATAAGTACCAGTCTTGGAGACATCACTCCTATAATGATAAGTTAAAATTCTTCACAAATTACAAAGTTTGAATTAATTCTTCAAGCAAGGAGACTTGAATACGGGATAGGAAAGATGGCTCATCGGTAAAGATTACAATTGTGATATAAATGATCACCTAAGGAAGGTTAATGTAGAATTTAATGCCCTAAGTTATAAAATTCAGAGTCTAAATTATGGTATGTCCTATAAAAAGGAAAACTCGTTGGAGAGTTTAAGAAAATAAAAACATAAATAGTCGGGCAATCGAGGACGAACGTAAGTTGTATTCTCACACCCAAGGTGACATATGAAAGAGAAATGATGAAAATAGGAATAGAATACAAATTAAGATAAGGAATTACAATGCGTACACGATCCAAAGCACGTGATCCATCAAGCGACATGATCCTCAAGCCGGACATGAGCTATGAAGAAGAACCGGTGCAATACTCGACCATAAAATTGACAGCTGCGAACAAGTCGATTCCATTAGTCAAAGTCTTTGTGGAGGCACCACGGACACGAAGAAGCCACGTGGGAACTTGAAGAAGCGATGAAAGAACGATACCCCGAGTTATTTTTCTAGAGGTATGCAAATTTCGGGATGAAATTTCTTTTAAGGGGGGTGGAATGTAATATTCCGAAGAAACGAACGTCTAATTACGGTATTTTAAACCCGTAAACTAGGGTTTTACCGTATTTTATTTAACGACATCGAATATTGATTTCGATTCAGTATGGTAGTAATGAATTCCTTTCTATATTCACTAAGGATTGTGAATTAAGGAATAGAATAATACGAAGTGGTTCGACAGTATAATTTTAACGTCGATTGCGTATCGTACGTCAGCTTTTATGAAATTTTCTAAGCAGCGAAGCTTGGAATTAATTTCCATATTAATTCCTATATTAATGGAATATTATTTAAAAAGTAAGTATGAACTTACTACGACCATTTTGAGATGAGTCGATTATTGGCGTTTGAGGCGTTTTGAGCGTCGGCGTCTAGAGGCGTTTTGAAAAATGGGTTTAATGATCGAGTTATTATATTTAATTTCCTATTATTATTTTATATAATTACAGTAATATTAAGCATTAAAACCAGTTTTTAAAGCATGAGAATTCGATAGTGTATATATGTAAATTTCGAAACCCTAGTTTCACAAATTAGGGTTTTCTCACATAAAATGATACCATTAAATTATCCTATGCTATTATTTATTATCTAAACTATATGTTATGACATATATGAGTATATTTGGCACGAAAATAACTTGTGTAATAATAATAGGCGTGACTTATTATTTTAGCCCTAATTAACGCCATTTTGATATATATTGTACTATGTGATGTTTTAATTATTTATTTGGCATGTATTTTATATCTATGATTTATACTTTGATTAATATATAGTATTAGGTGTAAGAAAATTAAATTCCACCCTTTTTGAACCATGTAGCCGTTGGCTCCCTTACTCCCGAAACAAACATGAATCATTTTTCTATTGCTAATGCATGGAGAACTTTTTGCACTCATCATCAAAACCCACTACTCATTTTGCTGCAATTTATTTTTAATAGTGTGTGTGTGTGGTGTAAAATGAGAGGAAGAGCTATAGAGGATTCTTCCTTCACCCTTTATTCATTATCCCCATTTCAAAATACTTGGAACCCAAAACACTCTCCATCCTCTACTCTTCTTCTTTGAAAACCGTGAGCTCTCTCACTCTATTCCTAAAATTTTCTCTTCTCTCTTCCTCCATTCACAAACCTTGGTACATTAACCATTGTTCTTGGATCCCTACCATTTCAAAGGTAAAACATGGACCATGGTTCGATTTTATCCTTCATTTTCTGAAAAAATCGAGACATGTCTTAGTATGTATGTATATGTTTTAAATGTGTTTGTTTATGAAATATGGTGTATGTACATGTCCGACCCCACTCGGACTACCGGATGGAGGCGACTAATCTTAGGAGTAGTATTTTAGGGGTTACGGCTAAAATAAAGATGCATAACAACAATAAACTAGCATGCTCGAACATAATATAAGATAATGTCATAACGATTGAAGGTTGGGCCATGGACCCCAAAATCTTAACCATGGCCCGATGGACCTCAATAGTTCATAACAATAAGCATAAATAAATGAGTTCGGTGTAGCGGTGGAAGTGTGTGAATACATATATGACGATATGCATTGAGTGAAAACCATAAATTCTAGATAAATTGGTCGAGGACACGAACTCATAACACATTCCCATCATTGCCATCATTGAGCTCAACCTGCACATTTAAAAACAAACATGCGGGGCTAAACTGAAATTTCACTCGGTGGACTCATGCTGAAACATTTGATATAAGATTCTGTTGCGATATCGGAGTAAGTCACGGGTCTTAGTTGAAATGCATATCTTACTAAAACATTTCGGTTCATAAACATAGCTTCGGCGAAGCATTTTCTTGGTGTGTATGGTCCGTATCTCATAGTAACAATTCATACTGATATTAAAAATTAAACATCGAGAGGAGGCCTCCCATCTACGACGTCGTGACCGGCCGTAATCCAGTAACTACAGATCGCTCTCTGACATATGTTAACATTGCGATAGTTCGACCTTCGCCAATCCTGGCAGGCATTTATCATCGACACGGGACCCGACATTTAAAGGTTGGGCGCGACCCAAATAGCATAACCTATCATAATATAGTTCGACCATATGCCACGTACTACCGGGCATAACGAGATAGGATCCATACAAAAGCAGAATATTTTGGCGGTGTCTGATAAACATTTGTCAGCGGTTGTAGAATAAAATTGTAAAAAACTCGTTTTGGAAGAAACGGTAAAATCACTTCTTAGTGGGGTGAAAAGGGCCCACATTTTGAAGATAAAGCCCGCTTTGGACTATGGTTCTTTGTAATTTGAGTCTAAGGTTTGTTAAATGCGTCGATATCTGAGTCGTCGCGTTTGCGTCCAGCTTTCTGAAAAAGTGAGGCTTTAGATGCGTCGCTCAGTCTCGAGACTTTCAAAAGCTAAGATAAAATTGATATCTTATTTCGATGTAAACTGAATTCCTCGATGAATTGATCGTTTTCAATCGTGTCTAATTGAATTCTTCTCGTTCGCGAGATCGTTCGGCGATATAAATCGTTTTTCGATATCTGGTTTCATTTGTGAAACCTTTCCTTACTAATGAGGTGTCATACTCAATTAGTATATCTTCGGCGTACTAACGTATTTATCAATCGTAAATCGTATGTTTGACTTAAAAAATCAACGAAGTCGACATGGTCAACAAAAGTCGACAATTTTGACTTTCGAATAGTAACTTCTTACTATTTTGTTTTATCGTCGAATTTGATCGATTTGAAATCGTAAAGTCCTATTTCTCGATTTATCCGTAAATCGAGGACTTATAAATAATTTAGCATTAAATAAACCCTTTTATATATTAAAGCGTATATTTTGATTTAAAAGCGTTATAAAATGAACGTTTGTCTCAAACATAGCAATCTATGTTTATAAAATTTTATAAAATTCAAATATGTCCAGAATATTAATTAGACATATGTTTTATTAATAAACTAAATTAAAAAGGATTTAAAATCCTTATTAATTATCGAAAATCTCGATAATTAATTTAAAAATACTAAATGACTTTGAAATTTTTCTAAATTAATATAGTGTATTATTATACACTATGGTCCAGAATATAATTTATGAAATCCATATGATATTGTTTGCCATTTATTAGTATATATACATATATATAATTCGGTAATTTCATTAAATATGGAATAATTATCGAAAAATTCCCAAAATTGATATACACATAGTATAATATCCAACATCAACATATGTCACAAATATAACCTATAGTTCATCATAACCATTCATTCGACAATATATAGTAATATTCACGGTAATTTCAAGATAATTACCCAATAATTATCAAACAATTTCTAAAAATTCTAAATAAATTCTAATATGATCAAACATTATATTATAACAATAATACATCATAACATCAACCAAAACCATTTGAAATCATCACCATATGGAGCTCAATGCTCTCGGCTTTTCGATTTTTTATGGTTTTGGTTTTCAAAATTCCAACAATTATATACTATGATTATCACTATAGTATACTAATATAACATCATAATATTTATCAAAACTAATTAAATCATCACCTTCAAGAGCTTGAAGCTCACGGTTTATTTTATTTAAATTAGCATTTGATTTCCAAAATTCCAACAAATTCATTAACATAAATAATATACTAAAGCATTAATACACCATTGCATGATTAAAATAAAATCATACACGGTATATTTTCATAATGCTCACGGTATTACTTGAACATTAAGCATATGGTTTTCAAAATTCTAAACAAATCATAGGACATATAATCGAGGTTCTAAAGTATTAAAAAGTCGATACATGCTTGAAATAAAATTATACACGATGTACATACATATATATCTCACGGCATTTAAAAAAAATAACCTAAGGTTTTCAAAATTTCTAAATAAATTCCTATGTGTTCTAACCACATTATATAACAATAATCCATACTAAAAACACCTAAGAACATTCGATTCGTCATCCAACGTCTTATACTATTTGAAATTTATATAAACATATACTATAGTTCGAAAATCATGTACTATCTTTAGGTCGTTCCAAAATTTAATAAACAACTCTATGCTCAATCTAACAAATATTCTCCTATTTTTGAAATAAAAATCATCAAGAACATCAACAACAACATCTTATATTTAAGAACATTCGAATACATACAAATATACTATGAACATGATCTCGGTTTTTCGAACAAATGAGAGCAAAATCGAAACTATAGTCCATGTATTACCTTAGAATAGTGTAGAATCACAAGGACAATGCTAGGTATCGACTTTGGTGAATGAATGAAGAAGGAGAAGGAAGGATTTTGAAAATGGGAGAGGATGGTGTCTCGGTTTAAATGGAGAAAATGGAGGGAGAAGTGTGTTGTGTGTGTAAAAATGGGTTGAGAGTGTATAATGAATTGAAAGGAAGAGTCCTCCTATACCTCTCTCTCTACAGGTTACACACACACTCATCAATTAAAATGCAGCAATTTTTGGGAGAGTGGGGTGATGATTGAAGAGTGTTAAGGAGCTCTTCGTGCATTGGGTGATTTAAAGGTGCACGATCATTTTATGGGGAAGAGGGAATCGGTATGGGGGTGGGTTTAAGGGGCTGATTTTATTTTGTTTTGTACATTAATACATTATATATATCATACATGATTATAGATATATAATACTGAAACCAAAAATAATTAAATAAATGACATAGGCAAAATTGAAATTATCGAGTTGATTTGGAAAAAATAGGATTAAAAATATAAATTACACCTATTATTGATACTATGTAATTTTTCGATCATATATATCATAATATATGATTTAGATATTAAATAATATCATAGGATAAAATTATTGCATCATTTTAATACAACAAAACCTAAGTTTCGAAAATTTAGGGTTTCAAATTTATATGGTTGAACTATCGAGTTCTATGTCCAAAATTGACTCTAATGCTTAATAATATCCATATATATCATAACATATAGTTTAGATACCATATGATAATTTAATGGTATTATTTCATGTGAAAAACCATAGTTTAGAAAACTAGGGTTTCGAAAATTACTGAAAATAATCGAATTTTAAATGCTAAAATTGATGTTAATACTATTAATACTGAAATTATATAAAATAATAATAGGAAATTAATTATAATAATTTCTGAGCATTAAACTCATTTTCAAAGCGTCTCTAGGCGTTTACGTTCAACGTCTCAAAGCGTTCAAAATCGACTCATCTCAAAATGGTCGCGATGAGTTCATACTTACTAAATAAATAAATATCATTTAATATTGAGAATAATATGGAATTCAATTCGGACCTTCTTTAAAGAAATTTCCATAAAAGTCTTTGGCGTTCGATACAGCGTTCGACGCAAAAAAATAATCTTATTATTATTATTTAAATTTCAATTCCGCAATTCACAATCCTTAGTGAATTATAAAAGGTTAGTTATATGAACACTAAACGAGAATACAATTCGATGTAATACGAGATAAGAATATTAGGAAAAACCTGATACTGGTTTAAGTCACAATGTCGTATGTTCGTTTCTTTGGAATATTACATTCCACCACTTACAAAAATTTAGTCCCGAATTTGTATACCTCTAGAAAAATAAATCGGGTATTTATCTCTCATCGCTCTTCAAGCTCCCATGGCTTCTTAACGTAAAGTGGTGTACCACAAAGACTTTGACTAACGGAATCGACTTGCTCGTAGTTCTTTGAACTTTGTGGTCAAGTATAGCCGCGGGTTCTTCCTTATAGCTAAGTGTCCGGCTCGGATCACTTCGTCTTGATGAATCAAATGCTTTGGGTCGTGAGCGTATTTTCCATGATTGCGAGGCGTGAAAAACATTGTGAACATTTCCTAGGCTTGGTGGAAGAGCCAGACCTATAAGCTCTTGGACCTATCCTTTCTAGGATCTCATAAGGTCCTATAAAGCGAAGTCTAAGCTTTCGCTTTCGAGGCCAAACGACAATCCTTTGATGGAGAAACCTTAAGAAATACTTTGTCTCCATTATCAAGCCGTCGTTCGGATCTGTGCGTGTCGGTAATAAGATTGCATCACGTCTGAGCCTCTTTATCCTCGGTCTAATCTGTCGAGCGATTTCGATCATTTTGTTCCTTTGCATCAGGCCTATGACTTTTCTCTCACAGCTTCATCCGAGTAAGCGGTGATCTACACTCTTCTTATCCCCAAGGCTTCGTATGGGGCCCGTACGATCGTAAACGCTTGCGTAGCTGTTATTGTAAGTAAATTCGATAAGAGGTAAAATATCTTCCCAACAGCACCTCGGTCCAAGACTACGATTCTTAACATATCCTCTAAGGTTTTGATCGTCGCTTTCAGGCATCCATCGATGCGTATGGAATCTTGTCTTTGAAATTTAACCCGTGCTCAGTTATACGCAAGTTAATCGAAATACGGATGTGAACTTGGGTCTCGATCACGTGTATAGATTTTGGCACTCCATGTATAATCGTACAATTTCCTTAACGTGTCTGGTGAGCAACTTATCGGACCCTTAAGTGCGAATCGGTGAAAGTGAGCACTTTTGGTAAGTCTATCCACAATTACCCATATGTTTGTGTTTCTCTTCTCGACTTGGGTAAACTTGTAGCAGAAATCCATTGTTATATCGTCCATTTCCACTAGGAATTTCTAGCAGTTGCAACTTTCCGTATGGGCGTTGGTGTAGTGCGCTTCACTTGTTGACAAAGCGAAGACGATTCTACAAAAGAAAGCTATATCTCTGTTTCGTGCCTTCGACCAAAACTTTTCCTTCCCGGTCTTGGCACATTTAAGTACTTCTGGGTGGGCGGTGTGGGGTGTATCATGAGCCTCACTCATGACTTCATCTTGAAGTTACTCACGTAAATGCGGGACGCATATCACACCAGGACAATAAGGCGTTGTCGGCGTCTCTTGAAATTCTTAAATCCTTCGAGACCTTACCGCTTTAGTCCGATCTTTTCTAACTTTTCCTCCATCCTTCTGTCTCTCGACAATCTTTTTCTTAGATCGGATGTCGGTGTGAGTGTGCGATACGACTCGCAATTATCTCGGTGGTTCAACCAGTTCAATCTCATTCTTCAAAACTCTTCTTGAGTTTTCCTCTTGTACAAAGAGACGTCCCAACTTGTATAGCTCTTTACGACTCGGCGTCGGCTACTACATTCACTCATACCGGTGTGATAGTTAATACCACGATCGTAATCTTTTACAAGCTCGAGCCATCTTCTTTGTCTTATATTCAAATCTCTTTGTTGAAGAAGTACTTCAAACTTTTATGATCGTGAAGATCGACATCTCACAATTATAGAGATGGTGTCTCAAATTTTCGCGTACTAACTACGGTCGCTAATTCCAGTCGTGGGTTGGGTAGTTCGATTCATGCGGATCCGAGTTGTCGGGATGCATAAGCTATCGACTTTCTTCTTGCATCAAAACACAACCCGATCTAGTCTTAGATCGTGTTCATATAGACTACATACCCTTTGTCCGCTTACAGAATTGCTAGGCGATGCTATTGTCACATTTTTCCTTGAGTATTTGGAAACTTCGTCTAGCATTCATCGGTCGATTGAACTTGATTCCTTCCAGTAGGTGGGTCATTGGCCTTGCAATTTTGGAGAACTCTTGATGAATCTCCTATAATAACCAGCTAATCTGAAACTTCTAATCTCGTCTTTGAGTCTTTTGTGATTTCCATTCTCGCACGGCCTCTACTTTTGTGGATCTCTTTATACCTATGAACACCGTGTGTCCAAGGAACATAACTTCCTTTAGCCAAAACTCACATTGCTAAACTTAGCAAAGAGTCTTTCATCTCGGGTTTATAAACCGTTCTTAGATGGTCTATGATCCTCTTCATTCTTTGAATAAATAAGGATATCATCTATGAAGACCAAAACAAATTTATCCAAAATGGATGAAATACTCTGTTCATAAGGTCCGTGAATACGGTGGTGCATTGGTTAATCCGAATGGCATAACTATGAACTTCATAGTGGCGATGTCGGTTGGAATGGAGTCTTAGGTACATCCTCGGAGCGTATTTTTTAGGTTGATGGTATCTTGACTTAAGATCAATTTTAGAGAATACACACCCTCGCATTTGATCAAACAGATCATCAATCACGGGCGAGGATATTTGTTCTTTAGCGTCGTCTTGTTTAATTCTCTATAATCGATACACGTCCTCAAAGAACCATCCTTTCTTGGCGAATAAAGCAAAGGCTCCCAGGTGAAACACTCGGCCTAATGAATCCTCGATCCAAAAGCTTGGATTTGGATTTTCAGTTCCTCCAACTCTTTTGGGGCCATCATATAGGCACCTTCGACATTGGGCTGATCACGGCTCCAAGTCGATGGTAAACTCTAGTTGTCTGTCGAGGAGGTAGTCTGGTAGATTTTCGAGGCTGCGTCAAGAAATTCTTGGACAACTTCTATGTCTTCTACAGGTGCTTGGGTTTATCCTCTCCGTTCAAATAAACAAGGAATGCATGGCATCCTTTACGGTTCATCATCATCACTGCTGTAGTAAGTATACAACTGGAGTTCTTACCACCGTCTTTGATCCCGTGGAAATCGTTGCTTTTTGTCCGTGAAAGTGAAGCGAAATTTTCCTTTCCTTACATAGAATCGTGGAATGATTCTTAGCTAACCAGATTCATTCCTAGGATTATGTCTACATCGTCCATGGGTATATATGTTTAGATTGTTAGCCGTAACATAAGTTATCCTAATGTCGACTCTAGGTTCGAGCAAAAGTGTATAAATTCCATAATCCCTCCTATGGCGATGAGATTCTCATATCGGCTTGACTTTTCAGACCTAAGGCCCAAAGATTTCACGCATGATTTTGCAATAAAGAACGCAAGCACCCGATCGAACAATACTAGGTATGTAGGTCGGAGGTAACCCATACCTTCCGTGTCGGTTTTGTTCGCTCGCTTCTACGCAGGCGAGCCCCAGCCTCGAGCCCGAGGCCGACGGCGCCGGTCCTGCTGGTTCTCGCGGCCCGCCTGTTGTCGGCGTCACGCGCGTCGCGTGGTCACCGCCTGTTGCCGAGGCTGGCTGCCAC